>PVIU01019156.1:0-37071 GCA_004026605.1 Ondatra zibethicus | reverse complement strand
GTTTCTATTATGTGAAACACCTTAAGGAGTATAGGTATTAGCTCTTCTTGGAAGTTCTGGTAGAATTCTGCATTAAAACCATCTGGTCCTGGGCTTTTTTTGGTTGGGAGGTTTTTGATGACAGCTTCTATTTCCTCGCGACTTATAGGTCTACTTAAACTGTTCACCTGGTCTTGATTTAATTTCGGTATGTGGTATTTATCTAAAAAACTGTCCATTTCTTTTACATTTTCCAATTTTGTGGCATACAGGCTTACGTAGTAAGACCTAATGATTCTTTGAATTTCCTCAGTGTCTGTTGTTATGTCCCCCTTTTCATTTCTGATCTTGTTAATTTGAGTGTTTTCTCTCTGCCTTTTGATTAGTTTTGGATAAGGGTTTGTCGATTTTGTTAATTTTCTCAAGGAACCAGCTCTTCATTTCATTGATTCTTTGGATTGTTTTCTGTGTCTCTATTTTGTTGATTTCAGCCCTCAATTTGGTTATTTCCAGTCTTCTACTCCTCCTGGGTGAGTCTGTTTCTTTTTTTTCTAGAGCTTTCAGGTGTGCTGTAAAGTCATTAATGTGTGCTTTCTCCGGTTTCTTTATGTGGGCACTAAGTGTTATGAACTTTCCTCTTAGCACTGCTTTCATAGTGTCCCATAGGTTCTTGTATGTTGTTTCTTTATTTTCGTTGAATTCAAGGAAGATTTTAATTTCTTTCTTTATTTCTTCCTTGACCCAGGAGTGGTTCAGTAGTTGACTGTTCATTTCCATGAGTTTGCAGGCTTTTTGTTGGTGGAATTGTTGTTACATTCTAACTTACTCCATGGTGATCCGACAAGACACAGGTGGTTACTCCAACTTTTTTTATCTGTGGATGTTTGCTTTGTTACCAAGTATGTGATCAATTTTCGAGAAGGTTCCATGAGATGCTGAGAAGAAGATATATTCTTTCCTGTTTGGGTGGAATGTTCTATAGATGTCTAGTAAATCCATTTGATTCATTACATCTGTTAGTTCTCGTATTTCTTTGTTAAGTTTCTGTCTGGTTGACCTGTCCATTTGTGAGAGAGGAGTGTTGAAATCTCCTACTATTAGTGTGTGGGGTTTGATGTGTGCTTTGAGTTCTAGTAATGTTTTTTTTTTTTACATATGTGGGTGCTTTTATATTAGGGTCATAGATATTCAGGATTGAGACTTCATCTTGATGAATCTTTCCTGTTATGAGTATGAAGTGTCCATCTCCATCTCTTTTGATTGATTTTAGCTTAAAGTCGATTTTGTTAGATATTAGTATAGCCACACCTGCTTGTTTCTTAGGGCCGTTTGATTGAAAAACCTTAACCAACCCTTTACTCTGAGATAATGTCTGTCTTTGTGGTTGAGGTGTGTTTCTTGTAAACAGCAGAGTGTTGGATCCTGTTTTTGTATCCATTCTCTTAACCTGTGTCTTTTTATAGGTGAGTTGAGTCCATTGATATTAAGCGTTATTAATGACCAGTGGTTGTTCATATCGGTTAATTTCTTTTTTGTGGTAGGGTTTGTGTGTCTCCCTTCTTTGAGTTGAGGTGGTGTAGGGTTGTTAGATATCTGTGTTATTTTGGGTGTTGTTTGCTTCCTTTAGTTGTGGTTTACCTTCTATTACTTTCTGTAAGGTTGGGTTTGTGGCTACATATTGCTTAAATTTGTTTTTATCCTGGAATATCTTGTTTTCCCCATCGATGGTGAAAGAAAGCTTTGCTGGGTATAGTAGTCTGGGCTTGCATTCATGGTCTCTTAGTTTTTGCAGCTCATCTATCCAAGATCTTCTGGCTTTCATGGTTTCCATAGAGAAGTCAGGTGTAATTCTGATAGGTTTACCCTCATATGTTACTTGACCTTTTTCCTTTGCGGCTCTTAATATTCTTTCTTTATTCTGTATGTTTTGTGTTTTGATTATTATATGGCGAGGGGATGATTTTTTTATATCCAGCCTATTTGGTGTTCTGTATGCTTCTTGAACCTTCATAGGAGTATTCTTCTCTAGGTTCGCAAAGTTTTCTTCAATAATTTTGTTGAATATATTTTCTGGGCCTTTGGAGTGGAATTCTTCTCCTTCTTCTATCCCAATTATTCTTAGATTTGGTCTTTTCATGGTGTCCCAGATTTCCTGGATGTTTTGTGTTGTGAATTTGTTGGATTTGTTGTTTTCTTTGATCACTGAGTTTATTTTCTCTATTGTATCTTCTGCGTCTGAGATTCTTTCTTTTATCTCTTGTATTCTGTTGGTTATACTTGTGTGGTTCCCGTTCGTTTATCCAGATTTTCCATTTCCCGCCATCTCTCGGTTTGTGTTTTCTTCATTGCCTTCATTTCAGTTTTCAAGTTTTGAACTGTTCAGTTACCTGTTTGATTGCTTTTTCTTGGTTTTCTAGGGTATCTTTGAGGAATTTATTCATTTCTTCTAACTTTTTGTTAGTTTGCTCATCCCTTTCCATAAAGGAGTTTTTCACCTCTTCTTTAAAGGTCTCTATAACTTTCATAAAGTTACTTTTAAAGTCAATTTCTTTTACTTCTTCTGGGATAGGTTGCTCGGGTTTTCTTGTTCCATAATCGCTGGATTCTGGTGTTATCATGTTGCTTTTCAGGTTGTTGGATGAATTCTTTGCTTGGCGCCTGCCCATCTCTTCCTTCAAATGTGTTAGGGAGAGTCTCGGTGGCTTGTTTCCTCTGTCCGGGCGTATCTGCCAGGGTCCGGATGAATCTGCCAAAGCTGGTTGGGCTCCTTCCTAGCCCAGGGATTCTCAGTCCCAAGGACGGGCTTACTGAGAGCTGCCCACTCTGCTCCGCTCGGCTCCATGGGACAAGGGGGGCCCTCTAGCAGTGGGCTCACCCTTCCCCCAAGGCCTCTGCCCAGATAGGCTGAGTTCGGGTGCAGCTAGGACCACGCAGATGAAAAGGGTGCCTGGGGGCGAGCAGGGTTGGGATAAGCAGCAAAGCCAGTAGAGGGGGCCCTAAGTGGCCAGAAAGCTTCGTGGATGGGCTGGGACCCACTTACTGGGGTACGGGTCCCTACCTTACTCTTTATTTAACACTTTAGCATCACTGACAGCTTCCACTTATAATTCATGATATTTTATGACTATAATCGGCAATGCTTTTTACTTTGTTACCATACAAAATAAAAGGTCATCATGCAGTCCTTTGTGCCTTACATCAAATGAAACGACACAATCCACAGGCCCATGACAATTCTAAAGGTCATGTAAATTTCAGCTCTTAAGACTATGAAATGTAAACAGATTTAGAATAGCAATAACAACAAACAAAAATCTAAATCCTCAGTCATTGGTACTTTGATTTTTTCATTTCTCAATGCCCAGAAGTAATGTTTCTATGTTTGCTTCCAACAGGAACACAGCATAGTCCTCAGACAATAGACAGAGTGTCGATGTTAATACAGACACCAGATGGTAACAAATGTCTTTGTCTTATACCTCTCAATGTGTCTGTGATCTAGCACCAAAATTGAGCAAATCTCTCCAGAAGGACATAATCCATGGCATCATAGCTCCCTTGCTTTGATTTTCAAAAAGCTTTAAGCCAAAAAATACTAAGGCTCAATTGGGCATCTTTCATTGTATTAAATATTTAAATTTATAGAAAGGAAAGCTGACTGGGCAGAGAAACATGAATATTTTAAGAATGAGAGGATCTTGAGAGCTAGTAGATGTGTATGCTGTACAGTAGATATCTGAGTTACACACAGGGAATAAATGGATTGGCAGAATGGATAAATATAGCTGGAAAATTCAGTGTTTTTAAAGGATACATTTATTAAGCAAAAGAATACTTTGAAACAATAATTTACTGTTCTATTATTTGTATGGAGCTCTAATTTGGAAGACTGAATAACTATAGACTAAATAACCTCACAACTACAGACATGATCAAGAAGCATGTGAGCTATGGAGAATCTACTGTTGAGGGCCATTGTTTCCTGCCTATGATCTAGTGAGAAATAAGAAACAAGGACTAGGAAAGAGGGCTGCAGTGATTGTTAAAACTCAGTTGGTAAGCACTCGCCCTACAAGCCTGAGACACTGACTTCAGAACCCCCAGCACCTTGAGAATCTGGTGCTGGAGATGTGGATAAAGGAGGATCCCCAAAGCTTGCTTGCCTGCAAGTCTAGGTGAGTCAGTATACTCCAAGACAATCAGTCAAACACAGTGGGGATTTGGGTGAAAGAATCTGTCTCAAAAGCCGAGGCGTAGGGACCACAGGGTGGTTCATCAGGTGACGGCACCCACTGGCAGACCCAATGACCTAAGTTCAATTCCCAGAGCCCACAACGTGGCAGAACACAACTGTCAAATATAGTTTTCTCCTGACCTTCACACACTTACTTGGCATGTGTGGGGCACATGTGCCCCACACACATATGATTTTTTTAATGAGCTGAAAAGTAATTTTTGAAGAGACTGTCAACCACTAACCTTCACGTATGTACCAAAGCACACACAACATGTATATAAGTGGCTGGGGGACAGAGTTATAGTTCAAGTTGAAAAATTCCTTATGAGATTCCTCAGCAAGCATGAAACCAACATAAGATTTCTTGGTGATTCTTTTTTTTTTTTTTTTGGCTTCAAGTTGACATGTGAAAATTTATCTTATGATAAATTTTCTGTGTTGCATATAACAGCATTAAAATCATATACATTAAGGGCTTGAGGGATGGCTTGGCATTTACAAGCTCTAGTTTTTCCTGTAGAAGACCTGGGTTTGATTCCTAGCACTAGCAGATCACAACTGTCCATGACTCCACTTTCAGGAGATCCAACACCCTCTTCCTATGTGTGCGTTGTACGTTGAAAATGCATGCAGGCAAAGACTCAAACCTAAAAAATTTTAAGTGTACACCTAAAAAAATGTACGTGGTTCTCTTAACTAAATCCTTTCAAAGCACCCAATAAAGTGCTCTAAAAGAGACAATGAAAAAGGATTTGTAAAGTAACTGAAGTTCTTTGTTTTGCTTTCTTAAAGAAGGCCTCGGAGCTGCCCTTCCAAGGTGTGCAGGTTTCAGGTGCCTAGGAGCCTAAAGCAGGCACAAAACTCAGTGGTCTCCACGAAAAAAGAGCCTTAAGCAGCATGACATCTGCCCTCCCTTGGGCTGCAGATCTGGAAAGTATGTTTCTCCCTGGTAGACCCTGACTATCCCCAACATTTTCCACCCCTCCTGCCCCTCGCCCCTCCCCTGGTGTAGGAGGGCCCTTTTGTATTTGGGTTGCTTTTATTGGTTAATAAAGAAACTGCCTTGGCCTTCTGATAGGGCAGGACTTAGATAGACAGGATAAAGAGAACAGAATGCTGGGAAGGGGACAGAGTTAGAGAGAGCCGCCTCCATGAAGCCTGCCAGGTCACACACGCTGAATCTTTCCCGGTAAGCCATGACTCGTGGTGACACACAGATTATTAGAAATGGGTTAAACATAAAAAAAAAGAAATGGGTTAAACAAATATGTGAGAGTTAGCCAATAAGAGGCTAGAGCTAATGGGCCAGGCAGTATTTCAATGAATACAGTTTCCATGTAATTATTTTGGGTATAAGCTAGCCAGGCACCGGGCGGCGGGAGCCGGGTGGCCACCCGGACGAAAAGCAGGCCCCCTGCACCTCATTGCAACACTCCCCAGGCCCCATTACCTGCCCTTCCTGTCGCATTCGTTCACATTGCAACAGTCACTGCCATTGATGAGCCTCTCAACTGAAGCCACATCACCCACACTGGCTGCCCTGTGGAGCTGCCCTGCAGGGTCATACCCAATTAAGTAGAGGAGAAATTGCTGCCGTTTCCGACCAAAGCACCCCTGACCCAGGCATGCCGGCCACAGGCGGGTGTGCCAGCGAGTCCGCTGAGGGGCTCTAATAGTAAGAGCATCGTATTCAAAGTCCTTCTGCATGTTGAGCCTCAAGGCTCCACAGGCCCTCCGGGCCGCCCTCCCCCCTCGCCTTCCCCTATAGCCACCCACACCCTCCCAAACCCAACAGTCAATGTTCAAAACACTGGTTAAGTCTCCCCACTGAACCAAATAAGCGTCCTGTTCTGGCAGGTCCTTGATTCAGTGTGAGCTGAACTTTGCTTCGTCCTTAGCAACACAGTTCCACGGGCATAGTGAAGCCACTGTGAGCACACAATGGTGCTCAGCAGCTGTGCACCATGTTTGTTCTGTGCATGCCCATGTCAGACTCCAGCGACAAAAGCCTACAGTGCTCAGCACATGTAGACAAATACCGTATGTTTTCTCTTTTAAGGATGTTCCCTTTTAAGGTTCTGATATGGGAACTACAATCTGAATACACAGAGGTTTGGAACCTACAAAGGGACCAGGAGGGAGGAGAGTATCTCTCAAGGAAAGGAAGTAGTCTATAATGTTTGGAAGCTAAAAGGAAAACTAGAATTGGATGGTTTAATAAAAGGGGGATTTGACAGAAAGGTAAAGGAGGGAAAATAGAGAGGGACAACCAATACTAAAGGTCCTTTGAAAAACTATATGGAAACCAACTACCCTAGGAGTTACCTATACATATGTGAAGGAACCCACAGGGAAACAAAAAAACAACAGGGGAGAGAAGGCTTCAACTAGACATCTTGTGCCACCAAATTAAACCTCCAGTGCCAGGAACAGGTTATAGACTGTTGAGTCATTAACCAAAGTGACCCATGGAAACCACCAAATAGCACAGCTATTGCCAAGGCTCTTGGTTGCTCACAAAACCTGATGTTAAGGTCTTGTTGCTGAAGGTGACACTTCTGTCACTGAATATGGAGAAGTCGAGCTGGTGTCTAACTCGGTTATTCACCTACTAACCAGAGTTCAAGGTACTAGAAGGTACTCTGCATGCTCCTGGAGGAGAAAGGGAGTCCTCAGTACCTCTCAGCACAAACCCTTCAACCTACAAACACACCCACATGGAAGGAAGCTCACAGACATCTGTAAATTTATTTCTAGGGGATCCATCACCCTCTTGTGTCTTTGCAGGCACCAGACATGCACACAGTAAACATACATGCATGCAGACAAAACATACACAGACATGAAAGAAATGTGATCTATTAATATTGAGAAGTAATTCATGTAGTAAGTTCACTCTTTTAAAGTATACAACCTAGTAGATTTTTGAGTATTTTCTTAAAATTATGCAACCATCACCCTATTTATTTTTAAAATATTTTTGTCATTACAGAAAAACCCTTTATCCATTAGTAGTTACTCTTCATTTGTCCAGACCTCATGCCCTATCAGCTGCCAATATAACTTTTTGCTTCAAGTGTCTCATTCTGGGTATTTAATAGAAATCAAATCATCTAATTTGATGATTTGGCTACTTTTGACTGAGCTTAATGTTTGTGATATTTATTCATGTTAAAGGATGTATCAGTTCTCTACCCGTTTCCATGGCTAGAAACTAGAACATTGTATTAACACACCACCCTTTGTTTACCCACTCATCAAGCAGTAGGTAACTGGGGTTTCTCCCTTTTTTCTTTTATAAATGATCAGGTGCTAGTGGCTGCACTATCTTCATCTACAATTCCAGCAGTAATGTAGCAGGTTCCTGTTCTCTGGTATCTTTACACTGTCACATGTGTCCCAGCACCTGTGCATGCTAGACAAGTGCTCTACCTGTGACCTATATCCTCAGCATGCAACATGTACTTTTCAATTTTTATAGCAGATGTTGTTGTCCAGCTTCAACCTCATATATGTGATGCACACACACAAATACACACAGACACACACACATTCCTCTACCAAGTACTGGGATTGCAGAGCTGTGCCACCAAGATTGACTTATCTTTTGTATTTTCACCATCTTAACGATATCAAGCATTATCTCATTGAGCTTTGATTTGCAATACTTGAGGGCTGATGGTGTTGAATATCCAGTGTATCAGTGGGACATTTGGAAATCTTTCTGGGTCCCATGGCATGTGGGTGAGGTTAAAACCACAGCTGGTAAGGGATGGATAAATATGCCATGAAGGTGGAGATTGAGTGTGAAGTTTTATTAAAAGGGGGACTGCAGAGGGGAGAAAGAGATGTGAGGAAGAGAGGGGGAGGAAGGGGAAGAAGGAAAAGAGGCTGAGAATAACTTGCTTTAGTGGGGAAAAATAGACAAAAGGGAGGGGGAGAGAAGAAGAGAGGGAAGGAGAGAGAGCAAATAAGAGAGAGAGCACTAGAGAAACTGGGAGTGGGCGGAGCATCTCTTAAAGGTACAAGGTACCATTTGTTATGCATGCAGGCATAGGGTGTGATATGCTGTGCCAGGTGTGCCTGAATACTAACAAAATATCTGTTGAGATCCATTGCCCTCTGTGTCACTGGGCTGTCATTCTAGTGTTGAGTTATAACAAATCTTTACACATTCTGAAGAAAAATTCCTATAGGCCTACATATGGTTATATATAACACATGGGAATAAATAAATAAAAATGAGCAGGGAAAATATGATGATTTTTTTCTGGACCCAATAGAATAAGAAAAGCAGGGACTTGATCATCAGGCCCTTGTATATTCCACAATTACTGACTGTACTGGAAAATATTTCATTACTTTAAAATGTTATTGCTTTTTTCAGTTAGAGAGGAAACCTGTAGCCTTCCATGTATGAGGCAAGCTCACACTACCCATAATCTACACGCACAATCCTATGTTTTCCTCAATAGCTGTCATTTTACAAGGGTTTGCTTTATTTAGGAAGGAAGAGGAATATAAGGAACCCTTTTCTGTTTTATGTAATAATGGAAAGACTGTCAATGGGAAGAAAACTTGGGAAAGGGGCCCTTGGAATGGCTCAGTACCTAAGACCATTTTCCATACAATCCTAATAACCTGAATTCCATTCCTGGAATCCATGATAGGAGAATTAAACCAACTCCTAAGTGTTGTCCTCTGACCTCAACAAATCTACCTTGTCTCTCAACACACACACACACACACACACACACACACACACACACACACAGAGAGAGAGAGAGAGAGAGAGAGAGAGAGAGAGAGAGAGAGAAACCAAGGAGGATCACTGCTTATTGGCCCATTCTCCATGGCTTTCTCAGCCTGCCTTCTTATACGAATGAGGACCATCTGTACAGATTACCACTACCCACAGTAAGCTGGGCCTTCCTATATCAATCATTAATAAAAAAAATTTCCCCCACTGACTTGCCTACAGAAAAATGTGACAGAGAAGTTCCCTCCCTCTTCCCACATTATGTCTAGGTTTGTGTCAAATTAGCAAAAATTAATGAGTTTCTCTCCATTTAGTTTGATGTTAGCTGTTCATTTGCTGTATATTGCCTTTATTATATTTAGTTACCTTATTTTCTACATGTCTTGTTTCCTTGGCAGCTGATTGGCATCTCACCTGACTCAGCCTTCTTTCCTCCTTTATCCTTAGATTTCCTGTGTTGTTATATTCTTCCCTGTCATAGGCCAAAGAAGCTTTTTTATTAACCAGTGGCAGCAAAACATATTCACGGCATTCAGAGAGGCATCCCACGTCACTAAAAAAGTCTTCCAGATAATATGTGACAATAGGCTGAAGATGGATGCCCCAACCTTATAAAAGAACTTTGGGTAACTGTTCAGACAGCAAGATTTCTCTGTCCAAGCAGAAAATAATTGGCTACCCTGATGACAGCCATTGCACTATTGCAGCAGTAGGCATAATGTGTATCTTCCATGGCAGGTCAGCATGATAACATAAAGGGTCCACCCGTGGGCAAGTTCAGTAATGACTTTGCTCCACCAGTGGTCTCAATATCACCCTTTGACACTATGAAAGCCAGTTGGCAAGAAGGAAGTTTCCTAGTAACTTTTAAATTTGTTTTTTTATATCCTGCAACCAAAGTGTGTGGTGTCTTTAGCAACAGGGTCTATTTAGCAATGGTGGGCAACCAAGAACAGCAAACTACCTTATGTTGGTCTGTGGGGACTTACTAACTAGTCAATAACATGTATAGAGGTATCCCACAGCTGCAATTCACTAGACTCTTAAGTTCTAAAGCACCACTGTGCATGTGTGGCAGGGTTTAAGCTTTACATAACTAGATGCACCATTCTGATCAACACCTGGCACTCGCTAGGCCTTTAAATTAAATACTAAAGAACCTCTATGCAAGTTGGGCAGGGTTAATGCTCTTGTAACCAGATGTACAATTCTGATCAGAAGCTGTAAACACAACTCATTTTTTGCATGCTTTAAGATTACATTCTTCACTGAGTCCTTACAAATCACAAAAATAGTATTTTAATATAAAATGTCTAAAAGAAGCATCACATACAATAAGGTTTAAAAAAATCACCATATAAGTCAGTTTCCCTCAACTGAAAAAATCACCTAAAATGGCCAAATTAAAGGGAGAAAAGTTTTATTTTAGTTTGGGAGTTTTTCATTCCATGGTTGGTCTGTTAATAACTTATGGCCTATGATATTAAGAAGGAGAGGAAAGATGCCCACTTGAAATGCATATCAGGAAACAGAAGACTGGAGTTCCAATAATTCCTCAAATGATCTATCCATCTCCTAAAACTTTCCAAAAGCACCACAGACTAGAGAGCAACCCTTTAATATATAGACCTTTTGGGGTCACTCTAGACACAAACCAGAATAATCACTAACCAATTTCAAAACCAAAGACTTAACTACATGTGGTGACTCATATCTATAATCCCAACAATGGTGAGGTAAGGCAGGAAGATCATTTTAAGTCTGAGGCCAGCTCAGGCTGCATAGTCTGGGCTTCAGAGTAGTCTGGGCTTCAGAGCAATATCCTGTCTCAAAAACAGAAACAAATAAGAACCCAGAGGCTTCTTTCTCCCCACAAAGATTTATTATTTATTGAATGTGTAGGAGTCTGGGTGAGCATATGTCAAGTGTGTGCAAATGCTTTTGGAAGTCAGAAGACAACAATGAATGCCTGGAGCTGCAGTTGTGAGCCACTCTGTATGGGTATTGGGAACTAAACTCTGGTCTTCTGGAAGAGCAGGAAGTGCTCACAACCCTTGAGCCACCTGCTCATCACACTAGGGTAATCAGAATGAGCACGACCCCCATAAACTTATGTCTAAATACTTACTCCCACTTGGTGGAACTGTTAGGTATGAATGAGGAGGTATGACCTATAAAGAGGTATGTTGATGGGGGACTGGCTGTGAATCTTCAAATAATCTGGTATGGTCTCTGGCCAAGGTAGTATAGACCTCACCAGGCTATAAAATACACATGACACCTCCCCTAAGGATAGGTTCTATTGAGAAACAAAGTTGATAAAGGTCTTGGGATGGGGAGCCTGGAATAAACATTCTGAGGGTTTTCGGTGAGGCGTCACCCTACAGGGAGCAAAGGTCAGCAGATTATTAACAACATCCTCTTTTGGGTGGGAAAACAGGTCTACACATCCCTTCCCTTAAAGAGACAACTCTGCATGTTTAGCATTCCTAGTTCCTCCACTGCTTATCTTGCTTATCTGTGAGCACTCTTGCCTCCTACAATAATCCTTTTGGCCACATGACTGGCTAGCAGTGACAGCTCACTGTAACTTCTCAGTATCATCAGATACTCCAAGAGACTAGCACACTGTGTATTGCTAGCCTGGGAAAAGATGAAGTTAAAAGTGCAGTTTCTATGGGATGCTTGTCACTTTTTCATTCCTGTAAAGTCAAAAATTCACCAGCCAGAGAGGGGCCATCTGTACTGAATTTTAGGGCTTCAGAAATGAAACCTCAATGCTAGCTTATGGAAAACTGGATTTTTGTAATACATTTGAACACACAATACATTAAAAGATACTCTGGAAAAACATTATGTGTATACTTAGCCATGACCAAAACAAAATCTAAAACAGATTTTGAGAAACAAAGGTCACACTATTTAAAAAAAAAACTACACAGAGCATAAAATTTTGGAAAATATTTGTTAAATTGAACTATCAGAATTTCTGCCTGATTTTCAATATTTAACTTTATACCTACCAACATCAAGTAAGACTTTGAATATGAGGAATGAGTTAGTCTTCCTAATCCATTCTAATGAAGTCCACCTTCATCAAGTTCCTCTTAAGGGTCTATTAGAGATGGGCCCAGATGATCTAACCAAACACAGGTTACTGGCAAGAGATTAAGTTCTGCCTCCTGCAGAAAGCAGCCTGTGCTTATTATGACAGTAACACCCTAATACTCCCTCTCAAGGCTAATTTCCAGTCTCTCAGACAACTGTCTTGATGATGTTTGATTTTTCTTGACTCAAGGTTTAGATAAAGCTATTGTAAAAACTCACAAGGCAGGATTCTGAGGTCTTTATTTCATCAGTGGTCTAAAAATAACCCAGATATTAAGAAGGAAAAATATCTAATTAATAGAATATTATTGGCTATTACTGATTCTTAGAAACAAAGCTGCCCTCTTATTCTAGAGTTGAGTGAAGTCTGATTTTTCTATTTAGCATTAGACAACTGAAATATGCCCCTGTCTCTACAGATGGTGCTGTATGAATGCTTCTTTCAGGTTTCCTTATTAATATTAGCAGGACAATACTTCTAAAAATGATGTAATTTTTATATTGAGTATGCCTTTGAGTTCAGGGGTGTTCTTGTCTTTGCAAAATAAAAATGGGGTATATTTTGCCAAAAAGTATGAAGAAAGGAACTAAAAAACAATACGACTGAAATCTATGTTCTTAAAAAACTTCCTCCTGAGTTTACATGTTAAAATGCAAGAATATCAGCACCTCACAAATATATCTGAATTAAGAAATAAGAACAGGGAGCCACCTATGACAGAGAAGGCCTGACGAACCAAGCTCCAATGGGAACAGAAGCCAGGAACAAATCTAGTTTCAGGACACTGGCAGATCAGGACTAAGCCAGCAATGAGATCCAGGGAGAACAGGTACAGGGGAGTAACTGCTGAGCGAGTGAGCCAGAGACCACTGAGGGTCCAGATGTGAATCTGGGACCTTCAAGGGAGTAGACCTAAGCCAAGACCCTGGTGGGTCTGGGCATGAGTCTAGGACCTCCCAGGAACTAGGCCTGAGTCAGGACCTCTGCTAAGTCTGGGCGTGAGTAAACCTGGAACCTCCAAGGGAATAGGCAGGAACCAGAGATCTTGGCAGTGCCAGGTGTGAGTCTGGGACCTCAGAGAGACCTCTGTGGGTCCAGGCATTGGTCTGGGACATCAAAGGGAATAGGCAGGAACCTGGAACCTCTGTGGGTCCAAGTGTGATTCTGGGACCTCTGAGGAAGTCAGCAGGTCCTCTGCAGGTCCGAGCACACTCAAGCCTGGGACCTCCAAGGCAGTAGACTGGAACCAGAAACCTTTCCAGGACCAACTCCAACCCAGGAACTTCTGCAGGAGGGGAGCCAGACTAGAATTTACAGATCCAGGTCAAAGCTGGTAACCTAGGCCAAAGTTGCCCTGAGGCAAGGAACTCCATCTTGGGCAACAAATTCCATAGGTAGTTGAACAAGCTACCTAGGACAGAGAGGCCTGGAGGAAACAAGCTCCACCAGGAGGAGAAGCCAGGAGCAAATCCAGTCCCAGGAGCCAACCCAGTCCCAGAACACTGACAGATCAGGATTGAGCCAATGACCAGATCCAGAGTCAATGATCTCCACAAGAACAGGTCTAACTCCAAGCCAGGGACTTAAGCAAGATGCGATCTAGACCAGGATTTACAGAAACAGATCAAAGCCAGCTACCTAGGTGAAAGTAGGTCTGAGACAGCAAACTCCAAGGGAGCAGAGCAAAGTACAGGAGCATTGAGCTATCTCCAGGAACACGGAGTAACCAATGGGGTAACTAGAACTGTGACACTGACTGTACCACGAGAAACAACCATCTGAGCTTGGGATTCACTGGCATCAAGAAGATTATTCAACAGAATATCAGACAGCCCCAACCACACCTATTAAAGGAAAAGATGAGTAGAAAAGGTAAGATCACATGCTACAACACAAAAAACAACACAACACTGGTAAAACTGAAAGACCCTACAAAAGCAAGACCTGAACAAACAAATATGGATGAACCAGAAGAAAATGACCTAAAAAAGAATTTCAAGAGAATGTTTAAAATCCTTAAAGACGAAATGAAAAGTTCCCTTAAAGAAATTGAGGAAAAGACAAACAAAAATTTGAAAGACATCAGGGAATCACTTAGAGAAAACCATGAAAAAGAAATCAAGCATATGTAACAAACTATTCAGGACTTGAAAACCGAAATAGAAACAATAAAGAAAACACAAACTGAGGGAATTATAGAAACAGAAATCATGAGAAAAAGATCATGAACCACAAATGCAAGCATGTACAGCAGAGATGGAAGAGAGAATCTCAAATGCTGAAGATATAATAGAGTAAACAGACTCCTCAGTTAAAGAAAACATTAAATCTAACAAAAGCTTAACCCAAAATATTCAGGAAGTATGGGACACCATGAAAAGGCCAAATCTTAGAATAATAGATATAGAAGAAGAAGAAGTTCAACTCAAAGGCACAGAAAATTTAACAAAATCATAAAAGAAAACTTTTCCAACTGTTTAGAACAATAAGGAAATGCAGGTAAGTAATTAGTCACCTATTACAATTAAACTTGTAGTCATGTCAGGTATGTTCTCAAGGTCAGACTGAGATATACTTTAAATAGACAGGGTGTCTTCAATCACTTCAGAGGTTTACAGAATATGGCTTTTAAAATGTTTTAATAACATGGGTTCTTATTTTTTTTGACCATGAGACATGTCTGCTCCTGGCAGCACCAATCTACTTCAGAGAAGATAATGGACATCAATGAAACTCCACACGGAGTTTATTTTCTTTGTGGCAAAAATAAGCCACTGGGCAAGAAATTGCCCCACCTCGACTCTTGGCAGTATGCTGTCCTAATTAACAAGCAGGACACAGTGACTGCCAAACATTGTCGAGCTAAGGCTTCTTCAGAATATACTGTGTCACAGCATAGTCTGTTCAATATTCTAGGCCTGTAGGCTGAAGATGGATGCCCCAACGTTGGGAGGTACTATGGGTGACTGTCCAGACAGTCAGCTGTTTGTGCCATTCCTCACATATTTTGGAAGTCGTTTGCTTGCATTTCCTGCTAACTCAGTTAATATTTCCTTTTCAGATCTCTGAGGGAGTTGAAGACTTTATAGTTATAGTTTTCCTTGTTTACCAGACTCAAAAAAGAAACTCACTGAAGAGGTGTAAAGTATAAAAGTTTGAGAGACATTAATAGATAATTTGAGAATGCAAATTAGAATAGAAAGTGAATTAAGTACAACCTTTTGGACTCATCAGTATATGAAAGATATGGAATATTTTCTCTGAATTTGTCAAATGCAAATGGACTAGACATTGGTGATGTATTTATTGCCTGTATATATTCTATATAGTTATTGTACGCATTGCATAGTTTTTCTTATATTAGTTATAGTAGTCCCTTTTATTTTAGACAATAAAGGGGAATGATAGTGGTACAGTATTTGTGTTTTAATAAGTAAAGCTTGCCCAATGATCAAAAGCAAAGCAGCCATCCTATTCAGTCATATAGGCCAGACAGTGGAGGCACACACCTTTAATCCCAGCAGTCACTAGTTAGCCATAGAGGCTGGACAGTGGTGGTGCATGCCTTTAATCCCAGCACTAGATAGGAATATCAGACTGGAGGAGATGGTCTCATGCTCTGTCTCAGTCTGAGGATTCATAGAGGCAAGATGGCCCATTTAGGTCTAAGGTAAGAGCTAGAGGCAGGCTGCTTTGCTTTTCTAATCTTCAGCTTGAAACCCAGTATCTGTCTCTGTTTTATTTTTCCCCTCGGGGTCTCTTTCTGTAGCCCCAGTTATTGTGGAACTTCCTGTATAGACCTGGCTGGCCTTGAACTCAGAGATCTTCCTGTGTTTGCCTCCCAAATTGTTGCCAAAGTTTTGCTAGATATTGTGTGTTGGTCTTGCCTGAACTCACTATGTAGGCTAGAGTACCTTTGAACTCAGCAATCCTCCTGCCTAGCCTCCTGAGTGATGGGATTATAGGGTTATCCTACCATACTTCCTCTTGAGAGTCCTGACGCTAGACTGTGTCATATAGACACAGAAGTTGACTATATGAACATGCAGCATGTAGAATCAAGTATCTTCTTGTAATTACTTTGCATTTATTAATTCATTCATCCTCCAATGATGCATTACACTCATTTTTACAGAAAAGGACACTGGGGTCACAGCTTAAACATTTTGTCCAATGGTTAATCTAGCTACCTGGAGCAGAGCTCAGAGATAACAAGCAGGGTGGCTCCGTAGGTATATGCTTGTTACTGTTTTAACATATTTGAGTCAACCTTTATTAATATATATTCTAAATATTAATATATATGTATGTATATATATGTATGTATGTTATGGCCAAGGACACTTGTTTAAAAGGCTTATAAGGTTATAAGATAATCAAATATTTGAAGCTTAAGTGTTGTGGGGACAAACTGTATTTACTTTCTGGAATCAGGTTCTCAAGCTAACTTCAAACTTGCTATATAGACAAAGAACTAAGGTAGCCTTGAACTTCTGATCCTTTTGTCTCTACCTTTCAAATATTGGGATGAGGGGAGTCTGCCACCATATCCTGCTTGAAAGATAATTACTTTTAGTTCATTCAAAGACTTCATTTATTTATTTATTTGAGGAAGGGTCTAAGTGCATAGCCCTGTTTGGCCCAGAACTTGCTGTGCAGACCAAGTTGACCTCAAATGCCACACCAACTCCAGTGTCATCTGTGTGATATGACATACGTCATTATGCCAGACGGGAGCTACGTGCCCTATGGGACTAGGCTTCCTGGAGGTCAATGGCAGATGGCCCAGTATTGGCCGCCCTTGAAGCATAGACAGGTTTCTCGATTAGCTGGCTATGCGGGATATGGGCTTTGCGCAATCTCTTTTATAATAATGATATTCTATATATCTACAAGACAAGGATTATCTCTTCAGGAACAGCTCTGGGATAGGGAAGCGTATGGGAATGAATACAACTACAGCAGAACCCTTGTCATACATGGGGTGTATGATGAGCAAGGGAATAGATGGGTTAATGTTGATGGGCAAAGAGTGTAATATTATACTTTGAACTTTATGGATAGGCTTGCTAGATCCCAACCCCCATGGTGTCTGCTGCATAAGAAGGTACAAAAAAGTATATTTCAGCAGGTGCAGAGAACTGATTAGGCATATTTGGTCACTAGATGAAATAAAGAAAGCGCTATAAAGAGGAAGGGCCATGATAGCGATAATGAGACAGAAACTTTCTATTCCTAGATAAGATGAAACCACTTGTTTGAGGTTTATGTTCCCAAGGACAAGAGTTCCTCTTCTAAGGATGTATTATGTCTAACACCTGTTCCTGATAATATTCTCTTCTTAGAAATTGCTGATGTGACTAAAAGAAGCTTTCATACTGTGCCAACTAATGATACATGACCTTCTGATTTGTTCTGTTTGAATACTATATAATGAAAACATGAATTCAGTAAAATCGCAGCAGATCCAAACCACTCTCTTGTGTGTTGTGTCTGTCTGTCATCACCGACCTCGTGCCTTCCTGAGTACCAAGACCCTGCTTCTCCCACGGTCTGGGTGGCTCCTCTGAGCCAGTCCGTGGCACTCGAACTTACAGATCTGCCCAGCTCTGCCTCCAGAGTACTGGAATTAAGGTTATGAACCATCACCTCCAGACTAGTGTTCAATACAGTGGATGCAATAGTGAAAATTTTGCTGGACCAGTAAGTAACTTATAAGGATCATGAGCTATAATTTAGTTTTTACCAGGTATAATTTTAATCATTTTTATCTACAGATATTTTAGAAGTATAAATTACTAGAAGAGTCAGTTATGGTAATTCATGCCTTTAATCTGATCCCAGGTCTTGGGAAGCTAAGGCAGAGGATATCCTCAAGACGTAGGCCAATGAGACCTTGCCTCAACAATAGGAAAAAATGCAACTAGGGCTTAAGAAAAAAAAACTGAGATATTTTAATTCAGTGTCTGCCAATTTTGGATGTTAGACAAAAGACTTTATCTTAGTTCACACAGCTGCTGACGTATTTACAATTGTCCAACCAACTGACCCATAAAAATAACCAGCCACTATGTGAAGAGGGCAGTTATTTTAATTAAATAAAGCATGGAAGGGAAGTGTTAAGATTACAGAACTATTTAAAACTTTCAAAGATCTTTAATTGAAAGCTTACTTTTGTACAAAGATATGGCTCTTTCCCAATTCAGAGCAAGTATTTAGATTTTTCTCAAAATAATTCATACTAAACCAAAAGAAAAGTAAAATAAACAAATAGCCTAAAACTCCCAAGTCTTCAAGTATGTCCGACATCTCCTCAGGCCTGTAATATTTTATACAGCATATATACTGTATAAATATATACATGTATACACACACACACACAGTGGCGGTCAGTGAAAATAAAAATAAAATGAAATTATCAGTAGATCATGGCATTAACACAAAATAGTCCTGACTTTCCAGAGAAATGTTTGCTTAAATTCAAGAATATGGTCAGAATGTAATAGAAAGATAGAGGAAAAAATGGAGTATAAAATACAGCATAAGTAAAACCCAAGGTAAATAGTAAGCGATGTGGTGATTGTAATACCATAACTTAGTAATTTTGTCGTGCTGTCCGACTGAAGGCCTGTGCTGTAGGCCAGTGCTTTGCCACTGATCTGAACTTTTGGTGTCTAACTTGGTTCATATTGTCTTGGCATCATAGTAATTGGAATGTAATTAAAAAACAAAACAGAAAACCTTTGCTTTTGCTAGGATGCCATTCTGAAATAAATGAGACTGTGGTATTGTTAAGAGTACAATTCAAAAAAAGATTTTATTCTTCTCTTTAAATATGTGTATGCGTGTAGTTGTAAACATGCATGCAGTGGGGAGATGGCTGAGAGCACTGCATCCCCTGGAGATGTTGTGAGAGATCGCATTTGGGAGCTGGGAATCAAACCTGGAGCCTCTGGAAAAGCAGGAAGTGTGTGTAACTGCTGAGCTATCTTTTCAGCCCTCAAAATCACCTTTTAAGATAAATTCTGCAGTAGCTCTACATGGATTAAGACTTTTCAACACTATACTCTCTCAAACAGAATTTTCACTCTTGTGAGATTATTTATACATAGAATTATACATATAATTCCGCACCGTATAAAATCTCACATTCAAGGGCTGGTGCAGCAATTAAGAAGGGGCATTACACCTTACACCTCGTTGAGAACTGAGTGTTGTTCCCAGCCCTGGCAACCACTGGCCCAGGTCGCCTGTACTCAAGTGCATATAGAACCACTTTCACACAATACACACGATTAATAAAAGATAGTAAGATTCTTTAAAAAAAAAAAAAACACCACTTCACTTTCTAGGGTTTTAAAGAGCAGTCGGAATACATTAAAACATCTAATGTATTCTGCATGGCTAGTCGTATTCCACATACAAGTTCACTAAGGGCCAAGCCAAACAGCCCCCTCGAATGCCTTGGATGGGAAAACATTCACAGACGCTTGTTTCTAAGTGTGTATTGGTGAGAAAGAATGAACAGAGATGGGGCTCCTGTCTGCTGGAGGGCTGTGTGGGTAGGCTGGTATGGTCGTAATTCTAAGACTTCCTCCACAGAGGGGGACTGTTGGGAAGCCAGGTCTCCTGCAAAGGAATTTAAAGGAGGGAGGGGAAGTGATCCCTGGATCTCCTAGTTTCACTGTGCTGAGTGAATTAACGAACGAGACACTTCGGCTTGGGGAAGATTTAAAAAAAAAGTACCTGGAAGGGAAAGCTAGGCAAACTGAGGACTGGGCTGAAAGCTTCGTGCCTGAAAGAGGGGAGGTGGCTGCAGCTAGCAAGGACACTGACCTGAAAGAACTCGGTGCCGGGCCAGTTGACGCGGAAGGCGACGTCGTCGCTGAGCCAGGACAGCGCCCGGCCGCCTCCAGGAGCCCGCACTGGAGCAGCAACAGCGGCCCTCCGGGGACCAGGCTATGAACGCCGCCGCCTCTTCCTCCATCCTCCAGCCGCCGTCACAACCTCCTCTGCCCTTGGAGAACAGGTGCGGGAGGAGGAGAAGGAGGCGGCGGCGGGACCACAAAGCATCCTCGGGGTAGGAGACCCAACCACTGCCGCCTCCTTCCAGAGAGCTGGGCGACGCCGCCTCCGCCCCACAAGGGCCGGGGCCACGGCTCCCGGGGCACTCAGCCCATCAACGTCGGGGTCTTGGGTCGGTGGCCTCCGGATGCCCGCTCTTGGATCGCCTTGTCTTGAGTTGGCCACAGCATCCTCGCGGTTGGAAGCAAATGCGAAGGTCCAAGAACTGACTCCGGTGGGGCGGCCCTGGGAGTCAGCCCTGGAGCGAAGCGGCCGGCGAGGTGAGTTCTGGCTGCAGTGGAGTGTGGGTGAAGTAGAAGTTACAGTTCCGACTCAGCTGCCACCCATCCGTCTCTGTCGGGAGCTTCTCTTCGTGGGTTTTTTTTTTTTTCTGCTGGTGACTGTTGTCACGTCTGTTCTCAGCAACTCACTAACGCTGCCCTGTGTTTGAGGACACCCAGGTGAAACTGTGGTGCTTCGACGTTTGGCTGGACGAGAACTTGTGAGGCAGCTATGCTTGCATTTTCACCTCCCACGGGGCTCCTCCCTTCCTTGCTTCAAGTGTTGGGCTATTGTTATTTTGCTAAGGAATCTGGTAAGTTTCTTTACGTTAAGGCCAGAGGTAGGTGAATGTGAAGTTCTGTATTAAGTCACAGCAGACTGCATATTGACAGAAAGTTTGGTTTCATCTCCCCTTCCTGAAAAAAATAATATGCACATTTGTTTCATCTCCAGTATAATAATTTATACAGTGTTTGCTAAAGACTTCCTCAAATTCGAACCAAACCAAAAAACAAGGAAAGCAGTCAGATTTTCATCTTTGCAAATTTTAAAGAAAACAATATTATTCTAGAACTGACATGCATTGTTCATTAAATTAGCACTTCTTAATATCTAGTGTGTCAGGCATTGGAATTAGTAAGCTAGAGAATAAAGGGGTTTCTGTCTTTCATTTCTCATTTTCAAGCTTGGGAAATTATACAAATGAATAATTATGAACTAGGGCTTGGAGAAAGTTCAGTTGTTAAGAGCACTGGTTGCTCTTCTAGAGGACCAGTGGTTAGAATTCCAGCACTGACATGGAGGCAGGCTCTCAACCATCTGTAACTCATTTTAGATCTGACACATGCACAAACACAAAGTGAAAGACCCCGACCCAAAATAAGGCTTAGATTCTGCATTAGCTTATAAAGGTCAGAATGAGGACAAGTCGTAAACAAGTCCAGGTGCACCCAGCTGGCAGTTGATTGGGGAGCCTGTGAGCGGAACAGAATGTAAACTATCATGACCCCCAGAGTGCTAGAATCAGCCATAGCAGATGCTTGTGGTTTTTCAAGGGAATAAACAGCCATGTTCCTGGGATGACCTCTGTGCTTGGTTTGGAATAGCCAATAGAATGCTTGTTGCTATGCAGATGCTTATGTAACCTCCTCTACCCTATAAAAGCACTGTACCCCAGAAGCCCGTGCATGCGGGCGCCTGTGTGATTCAATAAAAGACCTCTTGCTCTTTGCATCCGGTGGTCTGCTGTTGGTTCTTGGATGGGGGACTCCAAGGGTCTTTCAAAAGCACCAACACATAATAATGATAATAAATAAGTAGTAATAAAGCAGGTAACATTAATTACTTAGTTTTGCTAATCAAAATAGGAACTTAAGTTCATATTATGTATGATTCTACTCTATTAAGAATTCTAATCCTTATGGGTCAGGTTCTGTAGATTGTATAGTAACCAGATGTTGAGGTAAAGATACAAAGAAGGAACTAAAGAACTTTGGGGTTGGTCAGAAAAGGTGTCCCGGAGAGGTGATACTAAAACTGGAATTTCAAGCATTCATAAACTTTCATTAGGCAGTAGGGAGAGTGTGTTCAATCCCTAGGTGGCCTGGTGCTGCGTTTTGGTATAGTCAGAGGACAAGGAACTAGTGTCCTCAGGAGATGTCCTGCTTTGATTCCTCCTGATTATGTGAACTAATTCGTATACTTTCAACTCTTGATTTATGAAAAGCTACTTAGGAAAATAATGTTAAGTTCTGTACTCTAAAGAAATGAGACTTTATACTGTCAGGGGAAGAATGTTCTGAACTACATGGTAGAAAAATGTCTGTTGGAGCTATGGGGCGGTTCTATGTTCTGCCCAGTCTAATAGTTTCAACTGCTTTGACCAGAGTGTTGCTGGATAATGGTCACATTTTATTCAAAGTTCTATTTAAAAAACTCATTATTAGGAGTCTTTTGGTGCTTCCAGAATTATTTGCTGTTTTTCAGCGCCTGTTTCCCAACATTTGAAAAGTGCTTGTGACAGGAAGGACTTTCCAAGAGTCTTCATTCACTTGGATTTTAACGGCACCGTGTACCTAGATTGGGAGTACTTGCTCACAAACCTTCTCAAGTTTATCAGTTATTTTGTTTTTCCTCCTTCTTGTTCCTTTTCAATCTGTGCTCCATAAATGTATTATATGTATGTGAGTCTTTCTTGAAGAATGGAGCATAGAAAATTATGTATATATGTATGTACACACACATGCATGGGGATGTGTATACAAACATACCATATAGGTAGCTATACTGCATGGATCTGTGATCTAGTAATTCATCCTTGTGTGACTGTACTTTTTCATGATTTGAATGATGTCTGTAAATATTGAACATGTACCTAATTGAAGCCTTTCCTTAATTTCAATCTCCTTTTTGCATTGTAGAATTTGTGCTACTCTAGTATCTTTTACATAGACGTTAATGCTTAAGTAATTATAAATAGCATTCTAATCATATGCTCTATACACTAGAAGTTGCTCATTTTCATGCTGCTGCAAAGAAAGGCATTTCTTTTTGTTGAGGCAAAAATTATCTCAGGTCCTGTACCTCGAGGCCTGTAGGACAGAAAAAAGCCTGGCTTGAATTTGAGGGAACCGAGTGAAGATGAGACAGCAAAATCTAGGTAGACACCCCACCAGCCAGAGGGAAGGTTTGGCTGACTCTCATTGGCTGGAGGTACCCCCACATCACAGGCTGTCACTTAACCTATATAAGCTGAAGCTCACAAGTAATAAACTGAGTTCTTGCTTTGACTAGACTCCCTATGGCATCTGATTGTTCTGCTTCCTGGGGCTGTGGAATGGGCAGAGAGTGCACTCACTCTCCCTGGGCAATAAGGAGGTTAAGGAAGCCTAGCAATTTAAATAACCTATGGGAGTGGTCTTGAGCATTTCTGGGGAAGGGTCACCATTTGGTGGGCTTTCTCAGAGGTGGAGTCTGGACTGAGGCAACTCCCAGGTGAGGGGGCTTGGGATGGACCTTTCCACCCAAACATTCCAGACTCTTGGCATATAGGGGTGTCAGGGGCTGGGGTGACACTTCCAACCAAACAGTCTCCTTAATATTTTATATTATTATCCATTTTTTTCTGATTTCTCTGTTTATACTTTTATTGAAAAATAGATTATTTTCTCACATAGTATATACTGATTATGGTTTACCCTCCCTCTGCTCCTCTGATTTACTCCCCACCTCCCCTCAAATTCCAGTCTACCCCTCTTTGTTGCTCATTAGAAAACAAGAGGGCTTTGAATGACTAATAATAAAATATAATGCGATAAAAGAAAAACTAACTCATTGGAATTGGGAAAAAAGCAAACATCAGGAAAATGGCTAAGAAAAGGCACAAGGAACAAAGACCCACTTGTTTGCAAATTCACATAAACACTGAACCTGAAGCCATAATACGTATGCAAAGAATCTGGAACAAACCAATGCAGGCCCTGTGTGTGCTACCTCAGGTTCTGTGCATTGATCATGTTGATTTAGAAAGCCTTGTTTTATTGGTGTCCTCCATCCCTGCTGGCTTTTAGAGTCATTCTGCCTCTTCTTCTCTAGGGTTCCTCCCACACAGAGCTGAGTGTTCAAAAGTCTCTTACTCTCTTCATAATGTCTGGCTGTGGTCTCTGTATTTGTTCCCATTTGCTGCGGGGGAACTTCTCTACTGGCAGCTGGGCAAGACATTGATCTAATAGTATAGGAGATTTCATGAGGAGACATTTTTGCTACATTATTTTAATGGAAGCACAGTATTGGAATCCTCCTTTGGTCCCTGGGCTATCTAATGTCAGGTTCTTGCTCAGCCAGACTGTGTTATCCTATGGAATTTGCATTAAGTCAAATCAAATACCAGTTGTTTACTCCCACAGGCTTTGTGCCACCATTTCAGGAATGGCAGCATGTAAATAAATCTAAAGGTTTGTAGCTGGCTGAGGAAACTGGTGGTAGGGGCAGACCAGGCTCTCCTAGTAGCCTGACAGAAATCTAAGCCTCAGCTTCAGGTCACTAGAATGGGACAGAGCTGAGCAAACAGGTCTCAGGAAAACCACAATTTATGGGTGACCATCAGCAAGCACCCCCACAAGCCATTCTGCTGGCTCAACAGGCCAATAAAGCCCTTCTGCTAGCTCAGCAGGCCCCCAAAGCTGCTATGATAGCTCAGCAGATGCACCCCAGATTTATGCATGTTGTGATCTAGCTGCCCTCACTCCCCCGACCAATAGCGGAACTTCATTGTGGTCTGTAATTAACAAGGATGTTTGTGTTCTTTCTGGCCAGTAGTTTTCCACAGAAGCAGTAGAGGTATAAAAGGCTTTAGCTTGGGGCAAAATCAAGGTTGCTGTTCTTCCACCTGAAAAGAAGCCTCATGTCTCAATCCCGGCAGACCCCCCCCCACTAGTCTTGGCATCCAGGCCATTCTGGTGTGGCAAGTGGCGGTCCCACCAAGATCTGGAAAGTGGGGATTCATGAATGGGGTCACTCTATCCACTGGCTAAATCAAGGAGCATATTGGGGAAGGTAATGTGTCTTTTTTTTATCACCAGAGATACTCTGAGAGACATCTTCCAAAAGATTAGCAAGTATAAAGAGGCAGCAGGGTGAATTGAAGGCCTCAAAAAGTAACTGAAACTCTTAAAGCAACAAGGCATGGAAGTAACAAGGAAGAAAGCCAAAGATTTTGTACAAACAATAGCTCAAGTTAGCTCCTGGTTTATTATGGGAGGGGGACTAAATGTTAACAAGCCAAGTCAGAGTATGTGCTTTTTCATCACCAGAGATGCTCTGAGGGACACCATGCAGAAGACTGGCCAGTAGGGAAGTAATAAAGAGGAGGCAGGAGGGTGGATTGAGGGCCTCAGAAAGATAGAATGTGTACAGATGTATTGTGTTGATTGTGTTGATTGTGTTGTCTTTTGTGTTCTGGACTGGAGAAAGACCTTTGATTCTGGGAACTGCTAAGAAAGGTATTTTGACTTTAAAATATGGGCCTAAGAATTTGATGCTTTGGAAAAGAGGTTCTGCTTTTGTCTCCACAGAGGATGAGAACCTGTGGATTCATTGTAGATTTATGTGGTTTGATTCACCAAGACCTGAAACGTTGATGTAAAATACCCCCAAGAATGCAGCACCCCCGCTCAGCAGGAAGTAGCCAGACAGGTTGACGACAGCCAAATTACCTAAGAGATTGTTAAAGTGGGACCCCTTCAGTGGTTCCGGAGCAGTGAGCCTGCTTCCCTGAGTTCTGCTCCGCTCCATGCAGCAGTTTGGACCCAGAGAGAGTGTCTGAGAGTCTGAGGCCAGAAGGCAGCTGGAGCAGAGCTTTGCTAGGCATGTTGCCCTGGCCCAATCAGTGCCTGGCCTGGGGGACACCACAGCAGTGTCAGGAGTATCAGCAAATATGGCAGCAAGTGCTGGAATCCATTATTGCTATCTCTGCCACGGCAGATACTGCTGCCAGACTTGCTTTCTCCAAGACTGTGCAGATGGCTGAGACTGTCAACCAGCTGGCTGAAAGAGTCAGCAATGCTTTGGACATTCAAAATGACCTTAATGGATATATTCAATTGGGCATATTGACCTTGAACTAAGAAGTGTCTCAGGTTCAGGAGCAAGTGGACTATCTTTGGACTTTTTAATGGTTAACATGTTCTAGCTTTTATCATATTATGTGTGTTACTCATGGCACCGTATTGCATGCTTCTGCTACTGTTATGGAACTCAACCATCATATGAGAGGGGTTTGGAATACTGCTTTTGTTAATTTTACCACCCAGATAGTTGCAGCACTGATCTGGCTCATTGGTGCTGTCAGTCCTGGGGACACTTGGTTTAGGGCTATGTGTCTGGGTAGTCACGGAGAGGCAATACTTTGGGGGCAGGATGCCACCTAAGACAGGGAATATTAGAGGGCTATTCCCCACAACAGGCAAGGTATTCCACCTAAAGTAACAAGTCAGGCACCATTAATTTTATAAAATGGGGGGAGCTGTTGTGATCTAGCTGCCCTCACTCCCCCTGACCTGACTGCCAGTCTCAGCAACCAGGGTGCACCTGCAGCACAACAATGCATACTAAAGACAGCTTCCTCTACACTGCCACCAGAAAGTACCTACCACTAGGCATCCCACCAGTTAGCTCTCACCGATCAGCTCCCAGACTAATCTTTATTCTAATCAATCAACTCCAGATTAATTATTCCTCTCTGGAATTCCCCTAACTCTGCTTAAAAGGAGCTTGTGACCTTCATTGGTAGTTGCCAAGTGCCACTCCCAACATTGAAATTAATAAAGCCCTCTTGTTATTGTGTACATGGCTATTGGTGTTCTTTGGGGGCTTCTCTCAGACCGTAACACTGACTTGGTGTTAACATTTCTCCTTTGTGTGTAGCAAAGAGCCTAAAATATAGGGATGGAAGCTCTATGTAGGCATCAACTCAACTCCTCTATTTTCAATGAGTTGTGTTGGTGTTTTCCTCAGCTACAGGACCTTGTGATCAGTTTGCGGAGAGTAAACTATAGCATTGGCAACAGCCTGGGTGACTTGGGGATTCCAAAGGGAACATAGGAATCCTTTGGATAACAACTCAGTTAGATGCAACCAGTCATGATACTGGAAGTTTCATTTGGTGAAGAGGTATGGCCAGTTTCTGTTCTCTTGTTCCCATTAGCTTCCAATTGCATTTAGCTAGTCTACATATGTATATACATTTTAGGAAGCTTTTACTGACTTCACCTACCATACTACCCTTCAGACTGCCCTCAACGTTATCAGTCTCTTTCCATAGTCTCTCCATGTCTCCCTCTCCCATTGCCTTAGCAACTGATCCTCAAGTTTGAGCCCCCACCCCGTCCATCCATAACTATCTATTTCCCTTTGCCTGACATGTGTTCCCCAAGCCACTTAATCCATATTCTGTGGTTCTACAGATTTTGGTTACTTATCATGAATTTAATGACTAATATCCATGTCTGAGTGATACACACATTTCTCTTCCTAGGCCTGGGTTACCTTACTCGGGAAGATTTTTTTCTTTTTCCATCCATTTACCTGAAAATTTCATTTTCCTTAACAGCTGTGTGCCCTCCATTGTGTAAACATACCACATTTTCTTTATCTATTCTCCTCTTGAGGGGCATCTAGGTTGCTTCCAATTTCTGGCTCTTTCAACTAGAGGCAGTAATCATGATTAGGCTAGTGTCTCTCTGGTAAGATGAAGCAGTCTTTGGCTATATGCCCAAAAGTAACAAACTTAATCTTATGGTATATCAATTCCCATCTTCCTGAGGAAGCAACACACTGATTTCCACAGCGGCGATACAACTTTGCACTCACACTAGCCATGCATGTTATTCCATTAACTCCTCTGACATTCTTGCCAGAATGAGCTGCCACTGTTTTATTAAATTTAGCTAGTCTGACAGGTAGAAGGCGAAATCTCAAAGTAGTTTTGATTATGATTTTGCTGATGACTAAGGATATCAAACGTTAAATATTTTAGACATTTGAGTTTCTTCTATTGGCAACATGCTCTTTAGGTCTGCACCCCAAAATTTAATTGGTTTGTTTTGCTGATATATAGCTTTTTTAATTCTTCATACACTTGGATATTAGCTCTCATTTAGATGTGCAGTTGGTAAAGTTTATTCCCATTTAGTAGGCTGCTACTTTGACTGACTGATGGTGTCCTTTGCTATACAGAAGCTTTTCACTTTTATGAGGCCCTATTTATTATCTATCTTACTGTCTGTGCTCGTGGTATTCTGTTCAAAAAGACTTTTCCTCTGCCAATGATTTCAAGGATATTCCCTGCTTTCTTTTCTATCATATTCAGTGTAGCTGGTGTTATATTGAGGTCTTTGATCCATCTGGAATTGAGTTCTGTGCAGGCTGAAAGGAATGACTGTTTGGCTTCTTCTCCATGCAGCCTCCAGTTTGACTAGCACCATTTGTTATGATGCTGTTTATCCTCCAGTGTATATTTCTGAATTGTTTATAAAATCAAGGTTTCCACAAATGTGTGTATTTTTGTCAGGATCTTGAATTGGTTCTATTGATCAACATGTCTCCTTTTGTTTTTATGTTGACATGATGCTGTTTCTTTTTGTTTTTTTAACTTCTTTATTGAATCTTTGAGGGCCTCACACCATGCACCCAATTATGTTCCCCTGCTAGACGTCCATATTTCACCTCATACCTGTTGTGTCCCTCTTGAAATAAAACAAAGTAAGCAAGCAAGCAAACAACAACAACAAAAAAAACCCGAATAAACCAAAACAGAACAAAAACCACACCATGAACAGAAAAATCTCTGCTTCCCCTTCTCTCCTGCCTCTCTATCACCTCTTCATCCATCCTGGCACCACCAAGGCCTCAGGTTGCAGCCCCAACCCTAGTCTTCTTTGTGACTATTGGTGGCAATGCAGGGTCTGGACTTCAGTTCAGATCCCAGCCACAGTAGGACCATGAACCCCTACATGGTCTTTAGAGCAACTGGGTCTGGCTGTCACCATTGCTCCTAGTGGTGGTATGGCCTTGAGATACTAACTTGGCCCTTGATCTAGGATGTTTGCATGCCCTTTGATGGTAGCAGGAGCATAGGACATCAGCACATACCCTGGCTGCAGTGGGGCCCTGGCCTCTGACACGGCCCTTAGCTGCAGCTCATGCCCAGACATCACCATGTCATTGAGTAGCAGTGCAGGGCACTCAGATATGGAAGCATCTTGGCCCTCAGGCACCAACCTGGACTCAGGTGACTGGTTTGACCCTTGGCTTCTTCATAGCGCTCAGTGGCAACTGGAGCCACATATGTCAATCCAGATCCTGGCCACTACAGGGTTACAGACACAGACATGGTCATCAACAGCATCCTGGGCCTGGATGACACCCCTGGCCCCAGGTGGTAGCACAGGCCACTCATATTTGTATGGCTCCTGCTGTGGCATGGTCCCCTGACTCCATCAAAGCAGCAGGCTCCAGCCCAGATCCTGGGCCCCTCTATGGGTCCTATGGCAACCTGTGCCAAAGAGTTCAATGCAAACCCCAGCTGCAGCTGAGCCATGGACCCAGACAAGGCCTCAGGGAGCAGCTCACCCTGGTTGTCATCCTTGCTTCAAGTATGTCGAGGACCTGCCTCAGCTGGGTTCACATATTCCGGAGCATGAGGGTTAGAATAATTAAGTCAAAAGGAACAGAGATAAGAATGAAATCAGAGACAAAACACAGACCAGCACAGGGAGGGAAATTCAGTGACTTCTGAACCATCCCTTTATTTTCCAGGTGTCCTTTTATTCCCCACTCCAAAAAAACCAGCAGGGAGAGAGAACAGACTTCATCAACAAGATGAAAGGAACAGACAGAGCATCTCTGACCTTTGGCCAAGATGGAGCTGATCCACCTCTGTCCTCAAAATACTAATTAACCTCTCAAGGTCAGGACTTCTTGTTTTGTAGCCTCTTGTCTACAACTGTGAAGGAGCAAAACGAGCTTGAACTCTCTGATCTCTAGTCAGGGTGGAACAGATTCACCTCTGTGGGCCCTGACACAAGTGCCAGCTCTGGGCACTCAGAACAGGATGGCATGATGGCAGCATGGCCACTGGACACCAACAAGGCTACAGGATGCAGACGGGTCACAGACATCAGTATAGACCTCACCATGGGCACAGACATGGTCTATGTCAGCAGCCTGAGCTGGCTGTCACCATGGTGTTTGGTGACACCCACATGAGTACAGCCCCAGATGCATCATGGCCAGTGTATCTGAACTTGGCCCCAGAAGGCGGCCCAGCCACCTGGAGTAAGCATGGCACTTGATGACAATAGGAGCCATGGATAGCAACACAGACCTTGGCTACTGTAGGACCAGAAACCCACACATGGCCCTTGGTAGCAGCCTGATCCAGACATCCCAGGTGGGAAGCAGACCTCCCTCCTCTGTCCTCGCCTCACAAGCATTACCATGGACACAGGTGACAAGCTGACCTCCAAAGTATACCCAGTCCTCTCCATCTGCCTTTCTTCCTTTATGTGTCTTCCCATGGCGTATGAACATTTCTGCTTCTCTAAATCTCCCATTTCTCTGCCCTATATTTTCTTAAAATAACAGCACTGGGTGGGCCCCTGACTGTCTTCCTACTGGCCTGGTGGGAAAGCCCCAGCAGGCTGGACCCTGTCTCAACATGATGTTTATTTATTAATTTAGCTCTGTATTATAACTTGAAAATTGGGAATCCTTTGATTATTTGATATTGCTTCAGAGATTCTGTTTTGTGTGTGTATTTGTGTTTATGTGTTTTATATGAAGCTGAAATTTGTTCTTTCAAGATCTGTGAAGAATTGTGTTGGGAATTTGATAGGCGTTTGCTTGAATTTGTAAATTACACTTGGTACTATACCCATTGCATGTGATTTCATTCCATTTTCTGATGTTTCTTTCAATTTCTTGGTTTTTTTTTTTTTTTGTTAAACAAGTCTTTCTCTGTCTTGGTTAGAGATACTCCAAGGGTATTTTATATTTTTTGAGACAATTGTGAAAGGTATTGTTTCCCCGATTTCTTTCTTAGTTGATTTGTCATTTATATATAGGAGGGCCGCTGATTTTTGTGAGTTAATTTTGTATCCAGCTACATTCCTCAAGGTGTTTATCAATGTCTGAGTTTCGTGGTGGGATTTTTTTGGTCACTCATTTATACTATTACATTTTCTGCAAATAAAGAGACTTTGACACCTTCCTTTTCAGTTCATAGTCCTTTGATCTCCTTCAGTTTTCTGATTACTCTAGTATAGACTTCACGTGCTGTGCTGAATAGATGTGGAGAGAGTGAGCGAGATTGACTTGCCCCAGATCTTAGTGGACTTGCTCTGAATTTCTCTCCATTGAAGTTGTTGTTGGCCTTGGACTTGCAGTAAACTGTCCTTAGTATGTTGAGATATGTCTCTTGTATCCCTAATCCCCTGGGACTTGTATCATGAAGGAGTGTTGGATTGTGTCAAAGTCCTTTTGGAAATCTAATGAGATAGTTATATGGCTTTTGCCTTTCAGTATATTTATATGATAGATTATGTTTAGCAATATAATTTGTTGAACCATCCCTGCATCCATCTCTGGGATGAAGCCTACCTTATCACTGGGAATGATATTTTTGATATGTTCTTGGATTCAGTTTGAAAGTATTTTATTGAGTATTTTTGCAAGCATGTTCATAAAGAATAATGGTTCGTAATCTCTCTTTCTTTGTTGGGTCTTTATGTTTTTTGGCTATCAGGGCAAATGTGACCTCATAAAACCAGTTGATCCAGGTCCCTTCTGCCTCTATTTTGTGGAATAATTTGAAGAGTATAGTGTTAACTCTTCTTTGAAGCTCTGATAGAATTCTATGTTAAAACCATTTAGCCCTGGACATTTTTGGTTGGGAGACTTTTAATGACTGCTTCTAATTCACTACAAGTTAAAGTTTGTTTAAATTATGTATCTAGTCTTGATTTAACTTTGCTAAGTTGTATGTATTGAGAAAATTAGCCATAAATATAGATTTTCCAATTTGGCAGAATACAGTTTTTTGAAGTATGTCATTATGATTCTCTGGGTTTCCTTAATTTTGATATTCTCTCTGCCTTAGTTAATTTGGACAGGGGTTTCTCAATGTTATTTGTTTTTTCTAATAACCAACTATTTTATTTATTATTTATACTTTGATGTTGTTTTTTCTGTTTTCCTGATTTCATTCGTGAGTCTACTTTTGGGCATCTACTTCTTTGTGTGTATTTCTTTTTGCTGTTCTAGAGCTTTCAGGAGAGTTTAAGTTACTATTACTAGATTTGATTTCTCCAAAATTTTAGATAGCAACTTAGAGCTGTAAACTTGCCTCCTAGAATTACCTACATTGACTTTTAATGTAAGAACTTTATTCAGAGAATACCATTATTTTCACATTTCTCTTAAGTGGCTTTGACTAAATATGTAATGTAATGATTTTAAAACCGTGTGTCTGCATAGTCAGAGACACAATTCTAATATGGCTATATCAGTTACTAAAGACACAAAATATTTAGAATCCTTTTCAAGCCTTAATTATGTGTTTCTAAGATTGTCTATGCATAGTATCTTTACACTTATTACTGCTGACAATATGAACCTAAGTTGATTCATACATGCTCCAAGGAAATAATACTTCAATCTAGTGAAACCATTTCCCTTCAGAGTGCTCCATAGTTGAGTCTTTTGTCCCCAGAATTCTGCAGGGGGGTATCAATTTGTTCAAAATAAGACAAATATTGTTCTTTAAAATTCTTCACCTTTTTCAAATATCTGTGTTCTCCTTTTTCCACGTTTTTGATATCTGATGCAGTAGTACCAACTCACCTACAATGGCTATGAAATATATATGTAATGATTGTTAACATATTTATCACTTAAAGGAGCACTGATAAGTGTGAATTCCATAGGCAGCAAGCACAAGTGGACTCCATAGGTGGAAACATTGATCAAGGATATGATAGAGCTGCATTCTGCCTTGCAGATTCAGGAGGATTTGGGTTTGGCTGTTCAGAGTTTAAACTGAATTTAAATATTGCAGAGGATGGTCACCTGAGAACTGTAGTTTCCCTGGAGGAAAGTGAGTTTTCCCCATGCATTCCACTCCACTTGATGCAACAATCACAGGGACAGCTGGAAAAGAAAAGCAAGTCCCGCCTACACTGTATGTAATGGCAGCAAAACAAAAAAAAAAAAAAACAACACTGTATATTAAAGCAAACACAGAGACAGAGAACATCACTCAAAACAGCCTCACTCCAAGTCATTTGCCAAAGAAGATATGCAGGAAACCATGGAGTCCTTCAGGCAGAACATACCTTAGTTTCCATTTCCTTCCTTGACAGCCAGGAGGATTTGTCTACTGATGGGGATTTACCTGCCCAGACCTGTGATACCCATCCCAATCCAACTAATAAGTAAAGTAGAGGTAGAAACAACTGTCAGTTTGACCTTAAGACTTGCTCAATTTTGAAATAATTTTACCTAGGATAATTTATTAAAACAACATGCTGCCTTTTCTAAACATACATTGATACTAAAAACAGTGGAAATTTTAGTCCTAGAGGGGAGTTTGTGAAGATTTCAAATAATAATAATCTCTCTATTTTGTGGGTTTTTAAAAAAGTTTTCCTTTTCAGGCCATAATGTAATTATGACCAGGGTCTCTGCAAGCAGTAGGACTGGCCAAGTACTGATGCACATGAGGCAAGAAGGAAACCTCAAAACGCATGACTCAGGAGCCTGTGTTGACTCAATCTTCAAGAATCTGACTTTAGGCATATTTGAAGTACAATAAAAATTAGAAAAAGGTTTTCTGGTGTAATAATTCCCATGGGCACGAGGAAGCATAATCTGATCAAGAAACTCCTCAAAGAACATATCACTACTTCCATGAAGATGGGTTCAATACATAGGCTATATGTGTTCCTCAGGGTCTGGGGGAGGATCTGGTGTGTTTTTCATGTGAACTATTAGCCAACTCTAGTCCTTGTTTTGGTATCTTGTGAGAGACCCTTATCATACAGAAACTGTAAGGTCTCATAGACTATAAAGTACCTCAGGTCCTGCATCTTGGATATTGGTATGCTCTGGCATCAAAGATAGCAGAAGGATGTTATGCATAGGCTATTATCCACCTCCAGTTCCAGACTTCTAGGCAGAAAACAGATCTTTTCTCTTGAATTGACATCCCTGGGTGTGAACTTTCCTGGTTTTCCTAGTGCTATCTGTGAGCACATGGACTTTTGTATTCCTTGTGAATTAGATTTATACTTTCACATTCCTCCATCCAATCCCTGGAGTATACAATGCACACCTGTTTTTCTTCAAGTGCTTGGCCTCTTTCTTCTCTGATTGTTATTACACACAATAACAATCGTGTGTATGTGTGTGTGTGTGTGTGTATTGAATTCCAATAAGAATGGTCCATATAATGTTACATACATGTGTGTTTTAGGACTTATCCTTTGGTATTGACAACCAATGGTATACTTTACCCTAGGGAAGGTCACTTATTCCAAATTCTGCTTCCTTTGTGTCTATATTTCTTTACACAGGATTGTTCTCTTGTAGGATGCACCATGACCAGTTTCACATTCCCCGTTGCTGTCGCCCCTCTACCTTATAGCAATGTAAACAATGAAGAAACAAACTTTTAAGCTATCTATTTATATTTCATGACATAATTCCACTGACATTATCATCCATGAAACAGCTCACATTCATTATATCCTGACAGGAATTAATAGACAATTACCAAATTAATTAAGTAAATATCAAGCAAAATATTTAACATTTTTGGGAAGACACAGAAGGAATATACTCCAAGACAAAAACATGCCTTAATAGATGTTTATTCTCAAATGCTAGTAGGTAAATAATGTGTATATAGTATAAAATTATAACGTATAAACAGAAACAACACACTGGACTATAGAATTTTTAAAAATCTTTAATATGTGGGCTTTCACTTGTTTTTAATACAGTATTTTCAGATTCAGTCAAGAAATGTTATTGCTTAAGTAACTCCTAATAGCAATTTTTACTTATGACTATTACTTGATATTTGAATAATTACATATCCAAATTCATGCATAAGTGGTTCATTTTATAATCAATGCTTGATGACTATAAAGTTCATATCTGGATACAATGTTTATAAGTTTATAAAAAACTGTAGAGCTTCCTATAGAGACATTCCATCAAACTTAAAGTTTGAGTATTTCTGAAGACATTTTTCACACTCTTCACATGTGTAGAATTTTCTCACAGTGTAAGATTTCCTATGTATAGTGAGATTTCCAGAGCTTCTGAGCTATATTTTACATCCACATATTTGCAGGGATTTATCCTAGTATGGATTTGTTAGTGTGTGCTATGAATGGAGAACTCTCTAAAGGAGTTGCTGCACTCCTTATATTTGTATGCATTCACTCTAAAATGAATTCTTGTATGCCTAGTGAGACATGAACATCTGCTGATGTGCTACTTTCCACATGCTTTATATTTGTATTTCCTCTTTCCAGTATGCATTCTTTTATGTGTGGTAAGGATTACAAATCTCTTGAATTATTTCCACATTTCTTACATTTGCATTCTTTCTCTCCAACATGCAATATTAGATTTAAAAAGATTCAAAGAAGACAAACAATATTGTCTATAAGTTTTGCATTTCTGTAGCCTTTCTTTCATGTTCCTTAAATTAATTTCAGTGAGATATGAGCATGAAAGGGAGGGTCTGTCACAATTTTTGTGCTGGAAAGGCTTTGCTCATGTATTATTAGTATTATTTCTCTTTTTGATGAGTTGATTGACCCTTTCCTATATGTATAACAGCTATATCTATTGGAATTATTTCTGGTGATGCCCCTTCTTTACAAATCACAGATTGAGTATTTATTAAATGATCTATTATTTTGATTATTTATATAATGTTTCTCTTTGGTCTGGTCATGGTGGTTCATGAAAGGTCTTTATTGTAATAATCATATGTCTCCTTACACTTACATTTGCAATGAATCTCAGGAAAAAAATAGCTTTCTGTGTACTACCAGGTCGGAAATACTCAATAAAGACATGTCTTGAGTCATTGTCTTGTGAAGCTGTCCCTAGAAGATAAGTGTTCTGGTAACTATTCTTCACAGAGATCCTAACATAGGCTTTAATAACATCATTCCGTGAGTAAGGCTTTTCAGAACTACAAGCAATTTAATATCATTTCAGTTTCATCTGGTTGCCAAAACGTTCTCATGTGGAGAATGGAAACTTATCAGAAAATGGAAATAATTGTTAGGGGAACTCTAAAGAATGTATAGTAGAGTATGTGTCATTTTTATGACATACAGAATGGTTTTCTATAACTGCATATCGCCTGTTCTCAGAAGTGGTTAAAATATAGTTTAATGCAAAAGTGGAAAATATTTTGAAAAATTAAGCATATTGTAGTATGTGTCACTTTTCAGAGTTTTCAATTTTCTGTGTAGAGTGAAGACATATTTTAAAACATTATGTGAATGCTTTCCTACTGAAACATGTGCTTCTGAAAGTGAAAGCGACCTACTGTGACTTCTTTTGAGTGAATGTAGAGGTTCTTCATCATTTTTTGACATGAAAATCACAGGTGGCTGATGAATACAGACTATTTCCAGTATGACATAATTCATGATCTTTGCTCTTATCCTGACATTTTTGTAACCTCCTTAAATGTAAGATCTCCATATGAGTACTTTGATGACGAATTATCAAGTCGGCACAAATCAATAAACAAGCTAGCTCAATAGAAACAGGTATTTTTAATGAAAGGAAAAAGGGGAACTCACTCTACCAAAGTCGCGATCCGATCCCTCTGGCGGACACCGCATGGAGAGAGTGCATACCTGAGTTCTCTCGATTTTCTACCTGGGGTTCAGTAGCCACACCCCAACTTGATGTGATTGGCTAGTGGCTCTTCCCCCATCATCTCCCCCCTTTGTCTAAACAGGATTAATCCAAACCCAACATAGCTATATACAATTGGAACAGACACCAAATGCAAAATTACAAACAATAAACAATATTAAGCAAGGAATG
>PVIU01019155.1:0-37070 GCA_004026605.1 Ondatra zibethicus | reverse complement strand
AACAAAAGAATACGTTGAAGACCATTATTTACTATCTGATTGGCAAGAAGGAGACAAATGTTTGACATCAAAGAGAATTTGACAAGATTATATATACCTTGCCACAGAGAGCTAATGTCTAATGCTCTCTTCATGGAATATGGCTTAATATAAAGAATGACTCAACCAAGTAAATGTTTCTTATTAAAAATGATTGGCAAAGAGATTGAGTTGAGAAAGAGAAATATGATCTCTTATTGTCTATAAAGTAAATATTAATTACTCATCCTTTTTGTGGGGACAAAAGTCGGAATGCAGCTATTTAGTGTGTTGATGCCTGAATATCTGATCCAGTCACTCACACATGAAAAGCTGCTAATCAAGTAAACACTGTGACTTTTTCCCTTACTACAGGGACTTGCATCTGCAAGGGTGACTTTTAAGTAGTATTTAAATATTTTTCTAAGTTTTAGTTTTTTGCTTTTAAAACAATCTTATTTTACATATCAATCCCAGTTCCCTCTCCCTCCCTTCCCCACCTTCTCTTTTCCACTCTCATCAATTTCTCAGAGGGTGAGGCCTCCCACAGGAAGTTAACAGAGTCTGCCACATCACTTGAGGCAGGACCTAGGCTCTCCCCTGTGTATCTGGGCGGAGTAAGATATCCCTCCATAGGTAATAGACTCCTGAGGGCCAGTTCATGCAGTAGGGGTAAATACTGGTTCACTGCTAGTGGCTCTACAAACTTCTCAAGCCATACAACTGTTACCCACATTTAGAGGAACCTAACAGGTTCCTCAGCTGTCAGTCTGGAGTCAGTGAGCTTTATCTGTGGGTTACCCCACCATGGTATTTTGGAGGGGGGGATTGAGACAAGGTTTCTCTGTAGCTTTGGTGCCTGTCCCGGAACTAGCTCTTGTAGACCAGGCTGGCCTCGAACTCACAGAGATCTGCCTGCCTCTGCCTCCTGAGTGCTGGGATTAAAGGCATGTGCCACCACCGCCTGACTCCCCACCATGGTCTTAACCCCTTTGCTCATATAATTGTTCCTTCTTTTACAACTGGACTCCTATGTTTAGCTGTGGATCTCTGCATCTGCTTCCATCAGTTACTGGATGTAGGTTCTATGATGACATTTAAGGTAGTCATCAATCTAATTACAGGGGAGGGCAGTTCAGTTAAGGCATCCTCTCCACTATTGTTTAGATTCTTGGCTGAGTCATCCTTGTGGATTCCTGGGAATTTCCCCAGTGCCAGATTTCTTCCTAACCCCATAATGGCTTCCTCAATCAAGATATCTCTTTCCTTCCTCTCCCTCTCTGTCCTTCCCCTAACTTGAGCTTCCAGATTTCTCATGTTCTTCCCCCCAAGCTTTTCTCCCCTTCCCACTCCCTTTCTACCCGCATTCCCATGCTTCCAGTTTACTAAAGAGAACTTGTCTATATCCCATTCTCAGGTGGATCCATGTATTCTCTCTTAGGGTCCTTTCTGTTTCCTAGCTGGTTATCCTTTGTTTAATGTCTAATATCCACTTACAAGTGAGTACCTACCTGGTTTGACTTTCCCAACATAAAGAAGGACATGTCTATGGAAGTACAGGAAGCTTACAGAACACCAAATAGACTGGACCAAAAATAAATAAATAAAAGATCCCTCACCATATAACAATCAAAATACTAAACATAGAAAATATAGAAAGACTATTAAGAACTGCAAAGGAAAAAGTCCAAGTAACATATAAAAGCAAAGCAAACAGAATTGCACCTGACTTATCAATGGAAACCATGAAAGCCAAATGGTCCTGGATAAACGTTCTGTAGACACTAAGAGATCATGGATGCCAGCCAAGACTACTATACCCAGCAAAGATTTCAGTGACCATAGACGGAGAAAACAAGATATTCCATGACAAAGCCAGATTTAAAGAATACCTTTCCACAAATCCAGTCCTACAGAAAGTACTAGAAGGAAAACTCCAACCCAAGAAGTTTAACTATACCACAAAAACACAGGCAATACATAATCTCACACCAGCAAAAGCCAAAGAAGGGAAACACACACACACAGTACCACCCCCAACAACAAAATAAAAAATAACAGGAACTAAGAATCACTGGTTATTAATATCTTGGCTGAAAGTTAGAATTTGACAAAAACACTAATTGTAGAAAGTTCACAAACTCATGAAAACTGAATCACCTCTGAGTCAAGGGAGAAATAAAGAAAGAAATTAAAGATTTCCTAGAATTCAAAGAAGATGAATACGCAACATACCCAAGCTTATGGGACACTTTGAAAGCAGTGCTAAGAGGAAAGTTCATTAAGTCTCACACTACTGACTTAATAGTACACCTGAAATCTTTAGAATAAAAAGAAGCAGACTCACCCAGGAAGAGCAGATGCTAGTAAGTAATCAAACTGAGAACTGAAATCAATAAAATAGAAACAAAACAGTAGAAAGATAATAGAACTCATTGCCAATGAGACAAAGAGTTGATTTTTTTAAAAAAAAATCAATGAGATAGACAAAACTTTATCCAAACTAACCAAAAGGCAGAGAGAGAATATTCAGCTTAACAAACTCAGAAATGAAAAGGAGAACACAACAGACACTGAAGAAATCCAGAGAACCATCAGGTTCAAAATCTTGTAAAAAAAAAAAAAATCTTGTACTCCAGAAAATTGGAAAATCCAAAGGAAAGGGAGAATTTTCTACATAGGTACCACATATCAAAATATCAAGACCAGATAAACAGTTTAAATAGACCAATAACCACTAAGGAAATAGAAGCAATCATCAAAAGTCTCCCAACAAAAAGAAGGCCAGAGCCTGATGGTTACAGTGCAGAATTCTACCGGAGTTTCAAAGATGTCCTAATACCAATATTCCTCAAATTGTTCCACACAATAGAAACTGAAGGGACATTGCCAAACTCTATTTTACAAGGCTACAGTTACCCTGATACACAAACCACACAAAAGCTCAACTACAAGAGATAATTACAGACTGATCGCCCTCAAACATTGAAATATTCAATAAAATACTGGCAAGCTGAATTCAAGATCATCAGAAAAATCATCCACCATGAACAAGTGAGATGCAGGGATGGGTCAACATATGAAAATCTGTCCATGTAACCCACAATATAAACAAACTGAAAAAAAAAACCCACCATGATCATCTCATTAGATACTGAAAATGCCTTCGAGAAAAAACAAAAGGAGATTAAGGGGATACAAATTAGGAAGGAAGAAGTAAAACTTTCACTATTTGCAGATAATATGATAATATACATAAGTGACCCCAAAACTTCTACCAAGAAACTACTACAGCTGATAAACACTTTTTGCTATAAGATTAACTAAAAAAATCAGTAGCCCTCCTATATATAGATGGTAAATGGGCTGAGAAAGAAATCAGAGAAACATCACTTTTACAATAGCCACAAATAACATAACATATCTTGGGGTCACCCAAGGCATCACTGTCTTTGACTCTAAACCTTACTATAGAGTTATATTAATATATAGTAATGTATAGTAATGAAACTTTATAGTAATGTGACAGTATACAGGATAATCTCAAAAAATCAGTAGCCCTCTTATATACAGATGATAACGGAATGAGAAAGAAATCAGAGAAATATCACCCTTCACAATAGCCAAAAATAACCTAAAATATCTTGGAGTTCCCCAGGCATCACTCTCCCTGACTTTAAACTCTATTATAGAGCTATAATCATGAAAACAGCTTAGTATTGGCACAAAAACAAACAGGTAGACCAATAAAATTAAATCAAAGACATTGATATTAACACATACACTTATGACCACCTGATTTTTGATAAAGAAGATAAAGTTATACAATGAAAAAAGAAATCATCTTCAACAAATGGTGTTGGTATAACTGGACATTGGCATGTAGAAGAATGCAAATAGATCCATATCTATCCCCACACACAAAACTCAAGTATAAGTGGAACAAAGACCTCAACATAATTCCAGTAACGGTGAACCTCATAGAAGAGAAAGTGGTAAGTTGCCTTGAATGGATTGGCACAGGAGACCACGTCCTGAATAAAACACCAGTAGCACAGACACTGAGATTGACAATTAATAAGTGGGACCTCCTGGAACTGAGAAACTTCTGTAATGCAAATGACACAGTCAGTAAGACAAAAGAATAGCCTACAGAATGGGAAAAAAATCTTCACCAACCGCAGAACTGACAGAGAGCTGGTTTCCAAAATATACAAAGAGCTCAAAAAAATAGACATCAAAAAACCAAACAATCCAATTAAAAATAGGATAGAGAGCTAAACAGAGAATTTTTAACAGAGGAATCTCAAATGGCTGAAAGGCACTTAAGGAAATGTTCAGCATTCTTAGCCATTAGGGAAATGCAAATCAAACAACTCTGAGATTTCATCTTACACCTGTAAGAATGGCCAAGATCAAAAACAGTGATGACAACTTATGCTGGAGAAGATGTGGGGTAAAGGGAACACTTCTGCATTGCTGGTGGGAGAACAAATTGTACAGTCATTTGGGAATCACTGGTAGTTTCTCAGAAAGTTGGGAAATCATCTATCTTAAGACCCAACAAGACAATTCTTGGGCATATACCCAAAGGCTGCACAGTCATACCACAAGCAAATGCTCAACTATGTTCATGGCAGCATTATTTGTAATTTTCAGAATCTGGAAACAACCTAGATGCCCTTGAGCCAAAAATTAGATAAAGAAATTGTGATACATTTACACAATGGAGTACTATTCAGTGGTAAAAACAATGATATCTTGAAATTTTCAGGCAAATGGATGGAACTAGTATCTACATTTTTGAGACAGAACTCTAAGATATTGAAATTTCCAGGAATAAAATTATATATAAAAAGAAAAGTTAAAAAATTAAACTCACGTTATCTAGTGGCTTGTGTTTCAAATAATAATTTTTGTTTGTTTCATTTCAAAACTTAATTGCATAATTTTTCTTAATTCAGTACACAAAGTTTGGTTTAAAAATAAAATTAGAGTACAGATTTCTCCAGTAGGGTATAATATCTTCAAAGCATTCTGTGTCATAGTATTTAATGGTTATCTTAAAAGTAAGTGCTTACTTGTATAAAATTATTTACTCAGCATATTACATTTTAATCCTTCCAGACTTAGGTTTTCCATCCATTTACAGCCATAAGGAAATGCAAGATTACGAACAAAGCATGCCATCTAGAGAAGTGAAAAGACAGTGTGGGAAGAGCTGAATGCTTAGGTTAAGCAGCTCTGGTTTCATTCTCTGAACATAGTTATATTTTTAATTAACTAGCTTTGTTAAATTCAATTTCGCAGGCATATCTGTAAAGAGGATTTGTGGACGATTTCTGAAATTATGTAAGGGAAAAAATGAACGAAACATGTTCCAAAATTGTAAGAGCAGACCTTCCACTTCATAAAAATCAAAGTTCTTCAATCAATCAAACAGAATCAACTGATTCCTCTGTGTCAGTTAAAGCTGTCAGAAAAATTTTGATGGGTTATAAAATATTTTGAAGAAGATGAAAAATGACATTTGCAGAAATCAGTCTTTCCTCAGAAACATGCAAAACACACTCTTTTGAAAGAGTGGACACACAGAATGATTGCTCACTGACGTTATATTGTGGATGGAATCCTTCTATCAGCTGTAAGGAAAACACCCTTTTTTCCTTGGAATCTGAAAAAGGATTAAAAACTTTATTACTTATTCTTCCTTACAAGTCTTAGACCCAGTAACTGAAGTGGTGCATGCTGAATTCACACTCATTTTTAAATAATATTTTCTGCATGGTGCTCTAGAGAAACATTTATATTTATTTGCAGTCTTAAAAACACATCTCTCCACTTATTTTATCTTAAACATTTAATAAAATGAAACAAAAGCAATTTACTCTAATTCAAAACTTCCTCAGTGACATGTCACATACATCACTGAAGAATATTCAGAATATTCAGGTCATTATGAGTTGTCTCCAGTCTTGCTCTCATTCTTTGCTGGATAATTGACACTCGCTTACAGCTATAAATCGAAAGGGGTTTGGTCTGCATGTGCTAGAGTAACGTTATTATCCTTACCTAATATGCATAACCATTTAATGCTTTCCCAGGTAGCAGTGACGCATTCAAGCAGAAAGTGTCTCCCTCCTTACTGGGAGATCTCCAAGGGCAAAGTGTAGAATCTCTGAGTGACTGATACTTACAAATTCAAATTCTGGAAAGTCAAAGGACACAAAAGTGTGCAATTATCCTCATTTTCTTGGCTGTTTCTTATACACTGCCAGCAGAAGACTGCAATAGTAATAGCAGAAAATACCAAATAGGAAACCAAGTTGCCTGGGTGAATATCTCAGTTTATCCACAGAAAATCAAACAGATTTTTTGATAGTGTGTTCTTCTCAGTGAATCACAAGTAGACAGATGACAGTTTATGTGTCAAGACTTAGGCCTTCCCTCAAAGAGCAAATCCCAAAAGTGCACTCCCAAGAACACATAACAGGAAGTTCCCATGACTCAGACCTAAAAACTACAACTTCCACTGTCTGAAAAACAAGACTCAACACTTTCCTGAAGAAGATAATGCAAACCATAAGAAGAAAAAAAAACTAATCAATAAAATCCAGGCATTAAATTAAACTAAATTATAAAATTGAGGAAAAAACTCATAGTAACAATTTTAAAAATATTGAAAATTGAAAAGAACATAGTAAAGTGAATGGCTGTAGAGATGGTTTTAGAAGGGAAATGGGAAATATCAACATAAGCCAAATGGAAATTCAAGACTGTGCATTTCGTTTTACAGTAAAATTCCTGAAATCAGCCAAAAGGCCTTTGAAAAGAATAATCAAAAGAATAAATGCATATGGAGAATTTTCAACAGAAAGTATTTGTGTAAGAAACAGTTTTTTTAAAAAATCATGATCAGCCTTGAAGAACAAAACAATTAAATATCCTATCCTGTCCTGTTTGATCAGAGTTCCACAAGAATAAGAGATAAAGTATGACAGAAACACTTGAGGGCATAAGGGCTTAAATGTTTAAGATTTTGCAAATTTTGTAAGCTGACAAACAAGAGGGTGGATATAGAAATTGAACCACATGTAAATGCCACTATTATACATACTAGAAAATAAAACTAAGGACAAGACACCTTAAGTTCCCATGGCAATAATTAAAAATAATTCAAAAATTTGGTCTGAACAAGTATGTATTAGAAAAGAGATAAAGCTTACAAAGATCACCGGCATTTCTCCACCTACAGTATAGGTCATAACGCAATGAAAACTTTAAAGTCATGGTGTAAGGCAGAGCAATAGTGCAAGCAAAAGCACGTGCATGCAAACTCACAATAAATAAATTCACAACCTGTCAGTGAACCAAAAGCATGGTAACTAACGATGTGCACTCCTAGCTGATCACAACATGTCAGTAGTGACCGCCAGTTTCAAAAGGAACAACCAAAAACGTTCTTGTGGCAGTTTAATTTCCTTAACCCCATAAAAATCCCCTTTTTATAATATAGAGCTTCTGTATTGGAATCTCTCAGAGTCTGTGTTATTGACTCTATGTCTTCTCACCCTCTGCCCCCTGGGAAATGGGGATTGCCCAACAGGCAGCAGCAACAAGCCACCCAACGTGGATGGACCTTTTCCTTCTTGCTTTCTGGTCCTTCCTTACTCTCTTTTGGGCATTTTTCTTCCTTGCTTGCTGCTGTCCCATCCCAACACACCGCTGGTGTCTTTAGTTCACCCCCGTTGACAGAGGTTTCTGTCCTGCCCTGCCCTGCAGCCATTCAGTCCCAAAGAAACACACAGAGGCCTAAATTAATTATAAACTGTTGGCCTATTAGTTCAGGCTTTCTTAATAACTAATTCTTACATCTTACAATAACAAATAATTCTTCTCTTTGTTAGCCACATGGCTTGGTACCTTTCATCAGCAAGGCATTCTCATCTTGCTTTCTCTGTGTCTGGATCATGACTGCAGACTGAGACTTTCCTCTTCTCAGAATTCTCCTATTTTGGTTGCCCCACCTAGGTTTCCTGCCTAGCTACTGGCCAATCAGCGTTTTATTAAATAAGTACAAGAAACAAACTTTACAGGGTACAAGACCATTCTCCCACAGCAGTCCCCTTCAACTGTTTTCAGTGAGTTGACCCCTATTTTTGTTTTCTAAACCTTGGTGAGTTGAGGCTTTCGCTCCTATTCCTACGTTTTCTTTTCTTTCCCTTATTTGTCTCCCTGGTTAGGAACTCTCCGTCGTGACTTGGTTTGTTCCAATACCTCCACATAGGGCTGACCACTCAGGAGGTAGAACCATAGAGGACCCTCTGACCGGTCCTTTTTTCCTGGGCACACTGTGTGAGCATATGACTGTGGCCTAACAAACCAGTGGAAGTTCCTCGCTTTAAGTAGCACACTCATTCTGCAAACACTACTTTCCCTTTCCTTCTTGTTCCTCCTGCAGACTCCCTAGCAACTGATGACTTTTGCCCATGGCTACTCTCTGAGATTGTCGGAAGGCTCTCTTGCTTTATGGGATTTCCCTACTTCTCTTTGGAGTATGGACTGTTGGGCTTCCTCTCCTAGTCTCTCTTCTCAACTAATCCGGTTACATGACCACCTGATAAGGGCTATTAGGGCAGTGGTCAGTCTCTTCATTTGTCAGAAGGCTTTGGCTGTTCCACCATGGTTGTATCTCCTTTCTCTTCTGAGATTGGAATGCTCTCCTCAGATGGAGGCTACATCCACTAGCTTGACCCTGGAGTTGAACGTGGGAACCAAAATGCATTTGTTGCTGCTTATCCCATGTCTTCTGGCCACTTTATTTTTGCCGTCGCTCCTCCCAGGCTTCTCCTGGGGTCCATCATGAATGGCGCACCTTTCCTAGAGGAATGGGGCCTTCCCTTTTTGGCCAGCACTGCCACCACCCCCTTCCCAAAGTTGGCACGAGTTCTGTGAGTCCCATGTGAGGGCTGCTGCCCTGGATCTTGCCTGCTGTTTCCACCTCTACCTGGCCTCCCACGCACGCTAGGCAGAGCCTGGAGCAGAAGCTGCTTTTTTCTGGCCTTTTTGCTGAGCTATTCCTTCAGCACTTCAAAGCTGAGGTGACCTGGGCCTCAGGCTCATTCTCCACACCTGTCTTGGCCCCATTGAGCCCTGGTGTGGAGAGTGCACCAACACATGACTTGTCCCTTGATAGCTGCAGGGTGAGTTGGCCCCTGCCTGTGTTGGGCCCATCTCTATCTTCTGAGGATCTCGCTGGGCTGCTTCCTTCCTCAGTCTCTTCTTCCTCTACAACGTTGAAGCTCAACAGTGAGGGGCTCAGTTAAAGATTCTACAGGAGGCATCCTGCAGAGGTGAGAGGCCACTGACACTTCCTCCCCAGATGGACCTCAGGAGACCACATCAGGCCCTACAGTCCTAGGTGGAAACAGCAACCCTAACTCCTCTGGTGGTGCTGGGACAGTTTTTAGGGAATTGGCTAGTGATGGCACATCCTCTGGGGAAAGATGGACTCACTACTTTCAGAGGCTGAGACTGAGTCATGGAAGGGGAACCTTGAAAGACAGAGAAGGAATGGTACAGAGAGAACAGCTGCTCAGTTTCATGGGGGCTGAAGAAGTTACCCCTGACACAGCAGGAGTGGGTGGAATAGGAGCAGCTGGGCTGACCTCAGGGGGAGGAGGGCAGCCTCAGTGGCCGAAGTGTCACCTACTTCTCCAAAGTGAAGAAAGAGGAGAAGGAAGTCACTTGGAGTTCTTTGTACCACCCAAGGCATCCTGGTCCTGACCCAGCAATCCCCATTCTACTATCACTGATGTCTGCACAGCCACGGCCCTAGAGATGCCTGACAGGGCGAACACATTTGTGGTTCAGGTAGAAAGCCCTATAGAGTACATTCTGGAGACAACCGATGAACTTCATGTGAAGGCCTGGGTGTCTGACATCCAGGAGTGCCCATGCCCAGTACTCTGCCCTCCGATCAACCCCCATTCCATGTTCCTTCCCCTGGCCCCTGAGACCTCCTTCCTCACAAAAGGATAATATAGACAGACCGGAGTTGTCCTGTCTGAATCATTCAGAGAATCTGCCCAGCCATAATCTGCTGCTGGGACCTGTTGAGAGTAGTGACCACCTATCATAGGGAGCTTATGGGGGGGGGGCGATCTTTCAGACCGGCCATCAGCATCCTTCTACCCTAGTTCTTCTTCCATTGCTGCTTTCCACTTTGACTCAATGGAACTGCTTCCTTCGGAATTTCCCCCTCACTTTTCCATTGAGGAGGGGCCTCCAGTTGGGACAGTTCATCACCTCTCAACCCCTTATCCTCCCCTGGATACTCTAGAAGCAGCCACAGAATCATTCCTGTTCCAGGGGCAGTCAGAGAGCACTGAGGGGGATTAGCACTTCTCAGAATATTCTTGGTTCCATGGCATGATCTCTCTCGACTCAAGGCTTCCAAGTCAGTGCTGGAAGGAGGCACTGACTCCCATGGTGTCTTCATGGTATGTCACCATAAGACAAGGCATGGTAAATATGTCCTCACTTTCAACTTCCAAGGCAAGGCCAAGAACCCTGTATTTGTCATTGAATGAGGAGTGTCAGTCCTGGGTCTAACATCTGTGGTTCCAGTCCATTTTCGATTTGCTTAGACACTTTTGAGTGCATCCCATCCTTGTGGAGTCTAAAGGCTTCAGTGATGGTGTTCTTGTCAGCTCTGTGCCCTTCCAGTGGCAGTAAGGCTGGGAACAGTCTGGGAGCCATGCAAGGGTGTGTGAGGGTGACTGATGCTATCCCAAATCTCCTTATTTTGAGCAAGTACTCAGACAATGAGCCTTGCAGCATCAAACCCATTATGATTGGTACTCTATGATAAAGGCCATTCTTGACCCCTCAGTTTTCCTCCAGTGGCACCCAGCCTGTGATGATGCAGCAAAGACCCAAGCCCATACAAACTTACAATCTGGACTTAATATCCCCCTCATCATGCTTACTGGCCATGGACAATACACTGATCCTGTCTCACAATCCATGATTGGCCTACATGCCTATGTCCAACAAGTGTCTGACCTAGCCTTCAAGGCCCCCAAACTTTATACGCCTCAGGACAGTGTGAGGTATTTCCACAATATGGTCCAGCAAACTGCTGAATCATTTCCTAAATTTTTGACCCATGTCACCAATGCTGTTGAAAAGTGCATTCCACCTGTCCCTACCAAGGATATCCTTATTAAACAGCTAACATGGGAGGGACTCAATACCATCACCTGTATGTCATCACACCTGTTAGAAATGAGAATATTCATAAGTGGGTCTTGGCTGCAATGATATTGACACACAGAATGGGCCCATTTCCACCCTTATGACTTCCATTAATGCATTGGTCAATGCCAAATTTGACAAGGATGATATTTCCATCCTGCCAAACCATACAGAGATATTGTCCTAAGCAAAACCAGGAAAAACAACAAACCACTTAGAGAGAAAGTCTGCATGAGCATGCTGGATAATCATTTCCCTCAGGACATTTGACTTTCTGCCCTCCCCCTTTTAAAATTATAGATAAAAAATTATGCCACAACATCAAAAAATGCCATCCCCAGGCAACTATAGACTTTACAGATGCCAATAAAACTAATTTTGGGTCTGTAATAATTGAAGTTAATCATAAGGAAAGGACCTATACCCTACTAAATCCTGAATTAGTATGACTAGGGGAGTTATTGGTGGTCCTTAAGGTATTGGAAATGATCTAATCAGAACCCATAAATATTTTCTCAGTTAGCCTCTATGCCACACAAGCATGCAAAATACTATCTTTTGCAAAATAAAGTCACAAAGGATTCCATCTCCAAAACCACGCAAACTAATCAAGACTTATTATAGTCTAGAGGAGACTCCTAACACATATCCTATATCAAATCACATATGGGGCTGTCAGAAATGCTAGCAACAGGCAACCACAGAGTAGACTGCCTAATTATGATTATGACAGTGTCCTTGCCTTTTCTAGAGCAGGCTAGGGTCCACCATCAGCAATTTTATTTGTCCCCTGGTGTAGGAGGTCCTTCTATCTTTGTGTTGCTTTCATTGGTTAATAAAGAAACTGCTTTGAGCCCTTGACAGGGCAGAACTTATGTAGGTGGATAAGACAGAACTGAATGCTGGGAGGAAGAAAGCAGAGTCAGGAAAAAGCCATGGATCCTCCACCTGAGACAGATGCCAGTTAGAATCATTGCCAATAAGCCACTGCCACGTGGTGATATACAAATTAACAGAAATGGGTTAAATTAATATAAGAGTTAGCCAATAAGAAGCTAGAGCTAATGGGCCAAGCAGTGTTTCAATTTATACAGTTTCTGCGTGGTTATTTCAGGTCTAAGCTAGCCAGGTGGCCGGGATGAAAAAGCAGCCTCTCCTTGCAACAGTCCCCTCAAAAGTTGCCCAAGTTTTTAACCTGGTTTACCCTTGCCCAGCTGTAAACATTTAATCAGAACCTATGCAACTTAACTCAACATGAATCAAGCCATTGGATTTGTCTACCACATTCTTTGGCCAAGTATGGGATCACATAAAATCCTTGCTAGACCCCTCTAAACTTGTTGGATGGTGGCTTATGTCTCCTACAGCTAAGATCCTCACAACAGCGGGTGAATAAGGCAACACTCCAGGAATTAATGGCTATGGAATGTGCTGGACCAAAACCTCCAAGGGAGGTGGTTCATGCTTGGCTAACACAAATACAGGAGGCCATTTAAAGCCCTAATTCTCCTAAAAGTCTCCTTTTGCTTCTGACTTCTTGGGACCTTCTGGGTACCCAACCCTTTGAGAACTGGTAGTCAAATACAGGTAAGAGCCTGACTGGCAGATCAACCTAAGATAGGCACAGCCCAAAATGTTGGGAGGGGGATTCCTGAGGTGGGGTTATAAAAACCCATCTAGGTCATCTAATAAAAATGAAATGAAAAGGGTAAGGTGAGGCAGGGCAATAGCACAAACACAAGCAAGTACATAAAAACTCACAATGAATTGACAAATTTGGCCAAAACAACCTGCCAGAGGACCAAAAGCATGGTAAGTAATGATGCACACTCTTAGCCAATCACAACATGCCAGCAGCAACCACCAGTTTCAAAAAGACCAACAAAAACCATTCTTATGGCAGCTGATAAAACCCCCAACCTTTTTATAATAAAGAGCTTCTGTATTGGAATCTCTCAGGGTCTGTGTAATTGCCTCCATGTCTTCTTCCCTTCTGCACCCCAGGAAATGGGGATCACACAATAGGCAACAGCAACAAACTCTCAAAAGTGGTGTTAAGTAATAATAACCAGTTTTCTGCTTCTGGGAAGATGATGTGCACTTTTATCTATTTCACTAGAGAATTTTTATGCCTGTAGTTAGAGGTCTATAGAGCTAACTATGCACCTAGCAAAAAATAAAGTTACTAGAGAAGTTCTATTTTTCTAATATTCATATATCAAACTTCCAATCCATACTACCTCAAAATGTGGCAGTGTTTGATTAGGGAGGCCTTTAATCAAATCTTATTATTTCAGAAACAGGTAAGAAAATGACTTGCCTAATTTTCACCTTATAACTACCATTAATATAAGCATAGAAAAACCCATTAACTATAAGGGAGAAGTTCTCAGGAAGAAAAAAAGGAAAGAAATTGCCATTTGGATAAAAATGTATTATAGAATGATAAGTACAGTGTAACAGTAAAGGTGGACAAAGTTACATTTTGCAAACACGTACAATGGGAAATTAGAGTAACTGTCATTATGAGACATAAATCAGAATTCAGACAAATGAAAATCGTGAAGTGTAAATATGATATGACATAATGATTCCATCTTTCTTAGCCATCAAAACATGACAAATGACAGACGGCATATTTGAGATGCCTCCATATGACCTGGTAAAGTGATAGAGTCAAGATAACAAAAAACTAATCTATCCCAATGAGATAAAGAGAGGATGAACATTAGAACTCATAAAGGGAAGGATATGGTAATTGAGCAGGGCAAAGAACTAGAAAGTAAAAGTAAGTCACCCACAGCTCCAGCCCCTTGCAGGGAAAGCAGAATCCGTATCCACATGGTGAGACAGGTGGCCCTGGTTAAAGGAGACTGACAGTACTACTCAGAAAACAAGCCAACAATTAATTATCTTGCTTCAAATCTATTGTAGGTTAGTGAGACAGTGACTTATTCAGCAGGTGAAATCTCTGATGTCGTAAGGCAGCAGAGCTGATGAGTTCTGTTTTATCATTCCCCAACTTGAAAAATTGTGATTGACGCCATCTGGAAAACCATTATTTAGAACTAAACCATACTGGTAATTTGACAGTTAGAAGTCAAGGGCCTGAATTCAACCTGCCATAGCCATAGGGTGATGGACAGTGAAAGAAGAGGTCCAAGAGAGGAAGAGAACTATAGAAAAGCAACCAAATATGTAGTGGTAGGAAGCTCAGCTCAAGCAGTAATAAGTAAAGTGAGAGATAGCCAGACCCTTGGGGACCCTGAGAATAGCATAGAGTTTCCTTCTGTCTTGATGTCAGTAGTAGGTCATTCCCTATAGCCAGCCATCTGTCATGTGACCTGAAAATGTCCAAACTGCCACAAGAGCATATAGGGAATATACTTTAATGTATAGTGATAAGCAGAATCACCTTATGTGCATAAAATATATTACATATAAACATAGCAATATTTATATATATTATATATTTATATTATTTATACCTACATATGAATATATTTTTAATAATAGTTCAGAATAAATTCCAGTAAAGTAAAGCAGAATTCCATGATGCAAAAAAGTCTACCAATGGAAGAAAAGCTTTGACAGCTGTATAAGTAGCAGGAGGCTAACATTTAGTATGTATAAAGAAATAAAAATTTAATCATTGAAATAATCCAAACCAATCAAAAGTGGGCATATAAGTTGGACAGACAACTCTCAAAAGAAATACAAATGGCCAGAATATATATGAGAAAACAGCCAATATTTGGGTTGCTATGAGGGAGGAGGAATCATACTCTACTTGAAGAAGTGTGACCTGATGCAGACGCTGGAGATAAGCATGATATAACTCAAATAAGTAAAACAAGAACTACCATATCATCCAGATAGACCTGATATATACATAACTGAAGGAACCTTAGATCAGCGTATTACAGTAATATTGGCATATCTTGAGAATTAGGCACTTTTCACGATAGCTGTCTGTATTATGGATACTACCCAGAGTCCCATCAACTAATGATTGAATTTTTAAAAAGTGACATATACACATGATGAAGATTTATTGTTACCAAGAACAAACTTACACTACTTGAAGAAAAATAGATAAAACTAAATATCATAATGCTAAGCATAATCACTCTGCCAGAGTCAGAATGACAAATATCATATTTCTGTCACAGATATATAAGCGTATATGTATATGACATGAACTAAGACACTGGAATGAGAGATGGGAAGGGGACTGTATAACTTTTGAAAGGATCATTGTGCACCCAACTGGCAGAACTTTTTAAAACTTTTTAAATATATATGCGCTTATATATTATATGTAATTTGAGGTAAATAAAAACCAATATGACTCCATGTGACCTTTTCAAAGATCCGTAGTGTTTCTTTTCCCTCCTCCCTCCATCTCCTTCTTGTATTGACCTCTTTCTCCAAATAAAGCCCTCTACCATTTTCCCCTGGATGAAGATATTTATATTGATAAATTAAAATTATTTAAAATAATATCAGTATTGATGACTAAAGAAATTATAAGAATATCTTGCATTTTAAACTCATTTCCTATCTTTGAAGTTATTTTAAAAACTTTTCCTGGTATTGTCAGGTATTCATGTAGCTGTTGTCTCTGTTTTTCTAAAATTTATTATTTTGAAATATAAATAGATCACTTTCTCCTTTTCTTTTTTCTTTTCTTTATTACAGTCCCTCCCATGTCCCCTCTACTCCCCAGTTTTTGCCTATTTTCCACTGATTATTGCTACATATACATATTTATGTATCAATAATACACACACAAGCATATATGAACACATAAATAAATAGAACCTACTGAGTCTGCTCCTGTTGCTTGTATGTACAATCTCAGGGTTTCCTACTTTGTATTGGGTAACTAATTAGTTGACTTATCCCTGGAAGAGGCTAATTCTCTCTCTCCCAGCAGTCAATAGTTGCCTTAATTCTTTGTCTGGGTATAGGACCCAATGATGTTTTTGTACTTACGAGCAAGAATGCCTGTTGATAACATTATTGTTTATGTCTTCCTTAGATACCCATTTATAGGAGAGATTTTCATGGACTTCCTGGTTTTCTGGCCTTTACAATATCCTCTGCCATCTGTCATGATGTTCCCTGAGCCATAGCTGCAAGAGCTGTGCAGGAGCTGTGCTGCAGATGCATTTGTTGGGGCTCTGGTCACCAAGATCTATTGAAATCTCATTGTATTCACCTGCGGTTTCTGGCAGTGCTTTCCATTTGCCCTGAAGAGAGACTTCTGTGATACTTAGTGATAGCTGCACTTAAAATGGCCATTAGGATAAGATTTAGAATGTAGTTGGAATTATGCTGGTCTGCTAAAGTGGTGGCAGTAGATTCTCTACTGAGGTCCATGACCTTAAACCATCATCAGCACATTTGCAGGCAAACCATTTCAGAATGGAGAGTCCAGCATTAATTCACAGATAAGGGCAGGTAAACGATTTCAGAATGGGAGTCCAATAAGCATTCACAGAGACAGAGCTTTGTAGGGTGGGCTGGTCATGGTGTACTGTAGCTATACGACCTGTTTCCTAGGTGATCTTAGATCTCATTAGGTTGACAACAAGCATTGACCACTACACAGTTTAAAAAGCATGTCTGGTAAGATGTAGGCAGTGATGTAAAGATAAAGTCAAACTGGAAAATACTTCTTGTGAATTTTTATATTTTTAGAATTTTGCTCTAACTTAATAATTCTCTTATATTAGCATACTGTCATTTGAAATGTATTATTAGCTGAAGTTTTAAATAAATAATTCATTACTAGTCAAATATGTTTTCTCTTAAGGCTCACAGTCTTCTAATGAGATTACCTCTGACGAAAATTTTTAGTCAGCTTCTTAATGCATCTGAAGATATCTGTCTGCAATAGTGTGAGTTCTACTGTCATCTATCCATTGACTTTGCAAGTAATTCCAGCATTAAATAAAATATAATAATTATTATGAATATTAACACTATATTTACAAAGTATTTTGAATATCCTGAGGGCATTATTTGATGTTATTTAGTACAGAAGTAGCATTTTATTATTAAGCACAATATTATTAACAAAACTCTATAAAATATGGGAATTGAGATAAAATGTGGATTTGTAAGTATTCAGGGAGATGTCTGCATTTACTGCATAGCTCAAATTGAAATGGACTTGAATCAGAGTCTTTTGAGAAGGGCTGTTAGCTGTCTCTTGAGAGAGTCACATAAAAATTAGTATTTGCATTTATTCACAAGTTATATAATATGTCCGTCTTATTCTTGTCTTCTGGTTTTGTAATAATTATTAAGAACTTATGCAAATTATATTTCTCATTTGAAAACTTGCATTAATGAGGAGATCTAGATCTTTCTTGTTAACTGACTACTTGTGTCTCTGTAGTGTGCCTGACCAAAAAGACTTTCTTTCCTCTCATTTGAGGTGAACTGGGTAAAATTCCTTCTTATGTGATATCACAAACCTTTTCCCACTGTTAAACTCACCATACATTGCCTTAAATTTATTACATCTTAAAATTGGTATTATGAAAATCAGTATTTTGTGATATTGTTCCCTTTTCCTGGATTAACATTGTTTTTGACTGCTCTTGCAACTCTTCTCATCCTGTTGGGTTGCCTTGTCCAGTCTTGATATGAATGAAGACTTTTGCCTTGTCATTTTGCATCTTGTTTTGTTGTGTTTGGTTGTAGTCTATTGGAGGTCTACTGGAGGCCTGCTCCTTTCTGAAGGGACACAGAGGGGCAGTGGATCTGGGGAGATGTGGGAGCCTGGGAGGAGAGAAGGGAGGGGAAACTGTGGTTAGATCTAATGTATGAGAGAAGAACCTATTTTCAGTTACAAAAACTACTTTAAAAGTTACTTTTTTCTTGGAAGACACATCATTTTTAGAACTTTCTTATTTTAAGTAAATTCCATTAATCTAACTATTGATAATCCTATTTCTCGTTGTTTGAACGTTCTCTTTTATCTACTAGTAAATATTTTAGCCATCAAATATACTGTTATCATTGTGCTGATTAGCCCTGTGTACTTGGAAAACATTCATTCTACCAAAAATATTTTGTTCTTTAAGATAAAGATTCGTAGAAGATAAGGGCTTCTAAACATGTCTTTGTAGGCACTGGAGGGTTCTCCACAAATAGCTTCGTCATATTCCAAGTACTTCATATTTTACATGATTCCACTGGAGTTTTCAGATTCAAAGTCTCATGCTATTTCAGTTTTTCTTTAGAGGAATTATTATCTGGTATAAATCATTAGGTATGAAGAAGGTATCTTGTTATTATAGCCATGTCTTAACAATTTATCAAGATTTATAGTGACACAATTATATCCAGTTATAATATAACACATAGTGAATGAGGCAGAAGAGGGAAGAGAATTACCCACACATGAAGTCTTATTTGGGGTCCTAGTAGTAATTTAGCCCATAAAAGGAGAGCCAAAAAATGCCACATTACATTATTATTGTTACGGCACATGGCTTTCTGCCATATTATCATTGAATAGGGTATAATCTATTCAAATATCAATTTTGATTAATATTATCTCCCAGACCATGGCATTTTATTCTAGTAAAGATGATGCATTAGCTAATAAACTGTAAAATACTTGTAGATGTCTGAGTGAAATCTAAAAATGAAAATTGCTTTGGGATGTTTTTCCTTATGAATAATTCTTTTGGTAACTTCTTTGCCCAAGGCAATTATTTCATATTTTTGCTATTTATTTTGACCCAAACTGTCTTTGCCCCAAATATGCCTTGGGTACACCAGCTATGGTGACTCCTGCTATATGAAACTGCAGTTCTATAAGTTAACTATTTTGCTTCACTCACCCTCACATCTAATTTAGGATTAGAAATATACATGTTTATTGGACTATTAAGTCAGTAATAATATGTTTTGCACTCTTGATACCAGTTTGGGCTTCATATATATTTTGAAGGTTTATAATATATACACAATAATTTAGGAGTTTTATATTACAATAAGTTTAAAAGTGTGTGTTTGTGTGTGTGTGTGTGCCTGTACATGTGCATTTGTGTATGTATATCTGTCTGTCTCTGTATGTGTGTTTGGGTGCATTTATGTATGTCTCTGTGTTTATATCTATGCACATGAGTACAGGAACCCACTGAGTTAAGAAGAGCGGAAGTTATAGATGGTTGTGAGTGAGTAAAAATGGAAACTTAGGACCACACTTGGGTTTACCTCAAGGGAAGTCAGTATATGATCTCAATATTCTTATCCACTGAGTCATCTCTCCATCTCCAACAACTAGGACATTAATTTCCTTTAAATGATTATTGGTTTGATTTCTTATATTTATTTGCTTGCATTTGTTGAACCATCCAGCATCCTTAGGATAAATATAACTTGATTATGGTGAATAATCTCTCTGTAATATGACTGCATCTAGTCTGAAAGTATTTTACTGAGAATTTTTCCACTATATTCATTAGGGATGTTAGCCTTTAGTTCTTTTTGGCCTTTAGTGCTTTTTTATTGTGTGTTTACCACTAAAGTAACACTTTATAGAAGATGTTTGGAAGTTCTTCTTGTGTTTGTAGTTTATGGAAAAAATCTGAGAAGTAGTAGTTAATAGTTCTTTGAAAGTCTAAAAGCATTCTGCAATGAATTCATTTGGACCTGAGCACTTCTCATGTTATAAGGCTTTATTGTTGCCGTTTCAATATCCATGTAGGACCACTTAAGTTATTTATCTCTTCTTCATTTAATTTTAGTAAGCTTGACTTTTTTACTTTTACAACTCTGTTTTAATATAGTGTTTGAATCCCTACCTAGACCAATAAGACAAGAGAAGGATAATAACACTATTCCTATTTTCAGACAATGTAATCTTATATATGTAAGAGATCTCAATAATTGCACCAGAAACTTTCAAAGGATGAAATCTTTCAGAAAAGTGACAGGGTACAATACCAATTTATAAAAATTGATAGCATTTTTAAAGCAATAGCTGAAAATGCTGAGAAAGACATCACAGACACATTGTTCCTCACAATAGTCTAAAAATAGCTAGGCATAAGCACAGTCAACGTGGTGGATGACTTCAACCATGAAGACTTATACCTCTGAAGAAAAAGGCTGAGGAAGACACTAGAACATGAAAATAGCCCTTGATCCTCATGGGTTAGTAGAATTAACAATGTGAAAACTGCCATTCCACCAAAAGCAATTTACGGCTTCAAGGCAATTCCAATCAAAATTCCCATTCATAACAAAAATAAAAATGCTATTCAAGATTCATATGGAAGCACAGAAGAGCCTAGGTGCTAAAGCAATTCTGAGAAAAATGAATGATGCTGAAGGGATTAGCAGTGAGATGTCAGCTTGCATCCCAGAGTATAGTAGTAATAAGATCATGGTACTGGCATGCAATCATACATGCCCACTAATGGAACTTAATAAAAGATCCAACTTTAGCACAAGTAATTAAGTCATCTTATGCCAAGAATATACACTGGTAAGGCATTTTTAACAAGTGAAGGTAGGGAAATGTGATGCCTATATATAGAGGAATTAAATAGACAACTATCTGTCATCTCCTCAAAAATAAATTCCAAAATGAACCAAAGAACTCAATGTTAAGCCTGAAACACTGAAATTGCTAGAGGAAAACATAAGCACCTACTAAGACACAGATGTAGGAAAGGACTTTGGAAACCTGGGTCCATTCTCTCATGAATTAAAGTCAACAATTGACAAATGGGACCTTATAAGTCCAAAAACCAACCATCTAACAATGGAAACAATTGAGTGGTGAGAAAGTTCAGAGTAAGAATGAAGCTTTGATGACTCCATATATAGTAGAAAATTAGTCACATTAATCAGAGACCTCAAAGTACTAAGAATAAATAAAACAAATTACACAATCACAAAAGGCACAATAGATCTGAGCAGAGATTGCTGAACAAGGTGCAAGGTTTCACGTTTTCTTGCTGCCATGCCTTTGTTTGGTCACCATGGGTGGTAATGCCCTGAAATGGTAAGCACTAAGTTAAATACTTTTCTTCTATAAGTTGCTTTCGTCATGGCTGTTACATTTCGGTCATGGCTGTTACATATTATCACAGAAATAAAAAAAAGTGACAAAGATACCATCTAAGTGGATAGTCATACATCTTTCCCAAAATGGTGGAAAAGTATATCAACAAGAGGAACAACAGGTTTAAGAGCTATGAATATTTAAAGGTTAGAAAAGAAACAAAAAAATCCATTGCCCAAGATTGATTAGGAAACATTCATTTATTGAAGAACAGTAGTATTTTAATGCTTATTTCTATATGAAGGCATGCTGTTCATTAAATTGGAAAGGCTTTCTGTCAAACTGCGTAACCTTTTTAAATTTTACAGAATTCTTTTAGTTTACATATAAATTTGTCTAAGTAAGAAATTTGAAAGATACTTCACTACTCTATTATCTTCTGCTTCCATGTATTTCTTCTTCTCTACATTTTTGTTTTTTGTCTAGTACTTGGTACCAATGCTTAAAAGAAAATATGTCTAGCTTTCTTCATCTCTGCAGAGATTTGAGAACAAAACTGAAATAAAAACCCAAAGGGGGTCCTGTGACTTCAAATTAGGAGTGACTGAGTAGTTACAAGGACAGAATGGTCTCTAGGTTGAATTTCCATTAAGTGAAAACTGATTATATGCAGTCACATAAAGTCTGCCATGATTGCCAGAATGAGGATTTCCATGGCACCCAGATACTGTAGAAATTCCTACAGCCAGTAGCCTTTAAGTTACCCTCCCACTTGGGCAGGGCCTCTTATATGATATATGCCCATGTAAAGCATACATTCACCCTCTCTTCTGGTGGCATGATTTAGTTCCTGTTCCCCAACTGTGCAGAGGATTGCGATCTGCAAGTCTACCCCTAAATAAATAACTCTATATTATTATTCTGAGCTAGTTATGATTTCTTTTTAGTGTCCTTCTTCATCTGGCACCCACATGGGGCTGAGCTCCACACCTATTGCTTGGACCAGCTTAAAGGCCAACCCTGTCCACTTAGCTTGCTTTTACCTACTAAGCATTTTTTTGTAAGAACCCTGCCATGTGCCATGACTTGGAAATTTCCCAAGCTTGCACACATCCCCTCCCACACTGCTGCATTCCCTGTCGGATGGTGACTTGAATGACTTCCAGTTTATGCTCCCTGCCTGTGAGTTCTGGACTTCTTGCTCCATGTATGGAATTTATTTAATTGCTTTTAATTTGCCAAGCAAAGCATATTTCTCAGTATATAACCAGCACCAAGGCAAAAAAAAAAAACCCCAAAGCAGCTCAGGACCTTTTATATCACCACCAATTGCACGGCCACTACTTGCAACTCTGCAACCATGTACCTGCTGGACAGTAAAGATTATTACTCCTACAACAATATACTAGACCTACTATCAGGTAAATATTTTATGAATTAATAAATCAATAAACCTGAAAGTTATATAATTACAGACAATATTACCATAGAGAATTTTAGTAACTTTTTTCTAATAATATGGATTGTATTCTGCAAGATTTATATTCTGCAAGACTTATTGTGACACATCCATTTATTGAATATTGGGACTCAGTTTTTTTTCTTCACATTATATCTTTAAGAAAATGGTTTGATAACAGAACCAAGAATGAGGGACTTTTAGAAATGATACAGTCTTTACAGACTAATGATGAACAGCTAGTTGACAGGATTAATACCATTGAAAATCAAAAGTTACCTGAAAGAATTAATACCATTGAAAAGGGTAACATTAATTTGACAGACAAAATTGAATCTATGTCAAAGTGTACTGAGAAATTATCTGAAAGAATTCATACTGTTGAATTTGACAATCAAAATTTGTTAAAAAGTTATGATAGGTTAGCAGATAGAGTATCTTTCCAGCAAGGCAATCTGCATGCTATCTAAATAATGTCCAAAGATGAGATGTTATCTTTACAGGAAAAACTTCAGACCTTGGAATCACATTTGCAGAATGAGGACCAGAGGCTAGGTGCCTCAATGAAATCACTGGAGCTATATAGAGACCAGGAGATTCAGGCTTTACAAAAGACAGTAGTAAAAAGATTTGAAATGATTGGGGAAATTATTGGAGCTGATGAGCAGGGAAAGAAGGTACAAGGACAGGATATAACATTGCCAGTAGCTGTCAGAGATGACTTACTCAGGGTTTTAGCTTCCTACCCTGTAAGCTACTCTGACAAATCATCAAGTTCTAAAGGCCCGAAAGGATCCAAAGAAGGTAGATGGATACCTACAGGAATGAATGATCTAAAAGAAACTAAGCAAGCAGTAGTAACTTATGGCTTACATTCCACATTTGTTAGGGACATGGTAAAGACATGAGCTTCTAGCATTAAAGCTACACCACACGACTGGCTTCAGTTAGTTTCAGCAGTCCTTGATGACAGACCTCAACTGATGTTTAATGTTATTTCAGAAAATTTTAGAACAACAGGGAAAAGCAAAAGGACTGGAGAATTCCCAAGATCAAACTCTTGGTGAGAGTACTTATGCTGCCCCATAGGCTCAAGCTCTTTACAATGAACAAATCTTGTCCCTTTGACACAAAGCAGCCTTAAATGCTTGGGACAGGATTCAAGAACTAGGGAAATGAATTGACTCATATACCAGGGTTAAACAAGGCCAGAGAGAATCCTTTAGTGACTTTTTACAAAGATTAACTAAGCTGTACAAATAGGAGTAACAGCCCCAGATGCTAGATGAGTACTTATTGCATCTCTGGATTTTGAAAATGTCAACTAGAATGCAGAAAGATATTTGGGCCTTTAAAGATTAGATCAGCACCAATGGATGAATGGATTTTTGCATACAATGAACATTGAAACATTTGACTATAATACTGAATCTTGGGTATGAGGAGCAATTTCCAAAGGAATCGGGAGACATCAAAATGCCAAATGTTTTAATTGTGGTAGAATAGGACATCTGAGAAGGGATTGTAGGCATGGAATTCCTAGGAATAATATCCCCTCTGGATATGGCAAGAATAAGAGTACTCAGCCTTCAGATATATGTAGAAGGTGTGGCAAAGGCCAAAATTGGACCAATTAATGCAGATCAACTAAAGACAGACAAGGCAACCCAATACCAAGTCAAAGATGGTTCAGTCATTCCCAGTCACTGTGGAGGACATGTCTCTAACCGATTCAAACATAGATACTTTAGAAAGAATATTTGAAGAAGTGAAGAAAGTTTTGTCAAAATGGGGATTACAAATTGCTCTTGAAAAAAATAAAGAGCGGAGATTCTGTCAATTACCTAGGCTATAAATAAGTTTAGAAAATTAGAACACAAAAGGCACAAATTAGGAGAAATCAATTGCAGACTCTGAATTACTTTCAAAGATTGTTAGAAGACATTTCCAGTCTATGACCACTGTTGGGATAACACCTGGTCTAAAAATATAGAAAAACTTTAGATGGTGACAAAGACTTAAATAGACCCAGAGAATTAAAAACTGAAGTGGAAAAGGAATTGATTGTTGTTGAAGAAAAATTACAGGAGGCACATGTGGATAGGGTGAATCTAAATCTTAATTGCATTTTAGTCATATTGACTCCCAGAATTTCCCTTACAGGAATTTTAATGCAAAGGGAAGATAGCATCTTAGAATGGATACTTTTACCACATAAACCAAGTAAAATATTAAAAACTTATGTGGAAAAAGTCTCTGAATTAATTATAAATGGAAAATTGAGATTTCATCAACTAGCAGGTATAGACCCAGCAGAGATTATAGTGCCTTTTACTACTGATGAAATTTAAAAATTATGGGAAGATAATGAACCTTGACAAAGAGCTTGTGCTAATTTTTGTAGGAGAGATTAATAGCAATAATCACAAAAGTGATGGAATTAACCCTATAAAGAGAAATACTTGGATCCTTCCCTGCATTGCATGTGACACACTAATGACTGGAGCCCATACATCCTATAATGATGCAAATAAATTAGGAAAGGCAGGTTACAAATCAGGAGATTTAAGTAAGATGAAACAAAGCTCTTATAATCTGTCCAAAAGGCAGAATTATATGCTATTCTCATGGTTCTAAACAATTTTGAAAAACCTCTTAATATAGTTACTGATTCACAATATGCAGAAAGAGTTGTCTTGCATATTGAAATCACTGAATTTTACTAGATGATACAGAATTGACTTCGTTATTCATACAAGTTCAAGATATAATCAGGAATAGACTCTATCATGTATAGATAACACACATCTAATCCAATATTCGTCTGCCAGGTCTTCTTGTACAAGTTAATGCAGAAATTGATCAATTATTGATTGGAAATGTGTTGAAGGCCTCAGAATTTCATAAGAAACATCATGTCAATAGCAAATGTTTTAGAAAGAGTTTTCCATTACATATTAACAAGCTAAGGAGATTAAAAAGAGATGTCCTACTTGCTTTTTCTATAACAAAACACCATTACCTGCAGGGACCAACTCAAAGATACTCAAATAAATGAAATCTGGTAGAATGATGTGTTCCACTTTGCAGAATTTGGAAAATTAAAATATGTACACCACACTATTGATCCTTATTCAGGTTTTTAATGGGCAACTGCCTTGAGCTAAAAAACAAAACAAAACAAAACAAAACAAAACAAAAAAAACAAAAAAAAAAAAACCGCTGATTCAGTAATCACTCATTTGAAGTTATGGCCATCATGATTTTACCTACACAAATAAAGACAGACAATGATCCAGCATATGTCGCTAAGAAAAGGAAACAGTTTTTTTGCTTATTATAATATAAAGCATATTACAAATATACCAAGCAATCCTACAGGTCAGGCAGTTATAGAAAGATCAAATCTAAGTATAAAGTATATTTTAAACAAACAGAACAGGATGGAAAATACCCCCCCAAATAGATTACATAATGCTTTATTGACCCTGAATTTCTTAACGCTAATGAGAAAGGAACAACAACAGCAGAGAGACAATGGATAATAGAAACGTCTTCTGAATTAAAACAACCAGTTTATTTCAAGGATGTGTTGACCTCACAATGGAAGCCAGGAGATGTGCTATGTTGGGGAAGGGGTTTTGCTCTTGTTTCCACAGGAGAAGAAAAACTATAGATACCATCAAAATTAATAAAGATTTGATTTGAAAAATAGAAATCTCTTGAGAAAGAGAAATGATGGATCATCCACAGAGGTGACAACCAATCAGGTGTTAAGAAAACCTCATAAGGGTTGGGGTAGGGCTCTGTTCTTGTTTTTGCAGGAAATAATCATCTTCAAAAAGTCAAGAAACCCTGGACATTTAGATGTCTAAAGAGGAAAACATAATTATACAGGTAGGATCACCAAACAAAGAGAATTATAACTTATGAGAACAGGTCATATGAGGGTAAGAATCTTTAAACATAAATTAGAATAATAGTGATGAATCACTTAAAAATCAAAGCTGGCTTTGCAGTTGGACAATGGCTCTATATTTCTCTAAATCTAAGCATGTTATTAAAAGAAAAATTCAGAGTTTCTGTCTTATGTCAAGAGCCATCTGGTATGGGACAGAAAGAAGGAAGAATTTAGAAAATACTTTACTTTTATTCATACCTATTTTTGTCTCTATCATACCTTTCATTGAATATATGACTATATAAAAAAATGTTAAAGTTTTCCACAATGAACAATTAATTGTCCTGCACTAATCTTCAAAGTTTCCAGGAAAAAGTTGGGGCCCACAACAACTCCACCTGGTTGATATGATGTCATGATGCTGATAGCACTACTATAACACCTGTTTTGTTTATAAGCTGCTAAAGATGGTTCCAACTTGGTTAGCTGAAATGGTGCACATTTTTACAACTTTCTGGCCATAACTCCAAATAGAAACCTCAGAAAAATCTTACCAATTACTCAGAGACTATTTGCAATTATACCAGGCATTAATCTTGAAACTTAACCATCATTTTACTTTCACAGGATCCCATTGAAAGAACATCACCCCATGACAGCGGGAAGTAATTCTAGAAGACGACGTCCCCTCTCCCAACAAAGTTTGTCCTCAGGGTTAGGGACATCATTTAAGGTTTGATTATAACTGTTAAAGGGTTGGGGGTTTGGGGAAAATTATGTAGGATCAGGGATATCTTTGAAAAAAAAAGAAATTGGATGGGATAATAGATTAGTGTGAGCTTACTCACACTAGTAATAATAGTGAGTAATAGAGTGAATTCTTGTGAGTTATTACTTATAGGCAATTTACATTGGTATAGATTCTTGTATATTGATACAAACTTAAATTATATTGAAATGTTCCTATTTTTGTCTACAATATTTGCATACTTAGGCAAAGTTATTTTGTCATATTGTATGCATGTATGCTTCTACCTCTGCTTAAGACATTTTGCATATTGATACAATCTTAGGATATATTTATCATATTGCAAAATACATTTCTAGCTCTGATCAAGATATTTATACATTGCTTACATTTTGAGGTCGTTGTTCTCATTTGTTGCACAGTTGTTTAAAGATTGTTTAATATTCTAATATGAAGTCTTAGTCTTTAAGTTATATAGGTATTAAGATTTCCATGTTTGTTATACTTGTAGTTAGACTAATCAGGTTCTTTAGATACATAAAAATTATATTCTGCATTGATAGGTAATATTCAACCACTTCAAAGAGCTGTAGAATATGGTATTTAAATAACTTAGGGTTCTGTTGATGTGAGACTCAATTGCTCCTGGCAGCACCAATCTATTCCCGAGAGAATGTTGAGCACCAAAGACACTTCACTTGGAGCTTGTTTTCTTTTTTGGCAAAACGACTTTGGGCAAGGAACTGCCCATGCATTGACCACTGACAAAATGCATGGTCTGGACAGGACAAGCAGGATACAAGAAAGAAAGGCTGTCAAATCTTGCCAAGACAGGGTAATAAGGTTTTGGAAAATCTCTTGTCTCTGAAGATGGTCTGTCAGTTACTCTAGGCTTTGGCCAAGTTGTTTGCTCCAATGCTGCAAATGAGACTTTGGGTGATTGCCCAGGTAGCTAGTTATCTCTGTTATTTGTTGCACATTTTGGAAGTTGCTTGATTCTACTTTCTGCTTACTCAAGTAATATTATTTACCTTCTCAAGGTCTTCAATGGGGTTGAAGACTAAATAGTTGTAGTTACTTTCCTCTCATGACTTTGCCAAGTTATTTATAATTCAAGACTTAAACTCCTTAGGATAGGATAATTATTGAAACATTTATCACATGTTTCTTGCTTGATATTTTTTATGCTGGTTGTAATTCTTATTTTTATACCTGATATTTGTTCTTATTGCATATAATTTTGTATCTGGCTTAGAACTCTCTTATTTAAACAAAAGGGGGAGGTGCTATAGGAATTCCTACAGCCAGTACCTGCCCACTTGGGCATAGCCTCTTATATTATATATGCGAATGTAAAGCATGCTTTCTCCCTCTCTTTTGGTGGTGTAATTCAGTTCCTGCTCCCTGTTCATGCAGAGGATTGTGATCTGTGAGTCTACTCTTAAATAAACAACCATTTATTATAATCAATTCTGAGCTAGTATGAGATTTCTTTTTAGCGTCCTTCTTAACCCAGGTTATTCGCCTCCTAAAGAAGTCTAACTTCTTTGCACATCTTTCTCCCTTCTTCTGCTCTTCAACTGGACCTTGGGAGCTCAGTCCATTGCTCTGATGTGGATGTGGGTCTCTGTCTCTATCTCCATCCATCGCTGGACGAGGATTCTATGGTGATATTCGATATAATCATCAGTGTGATAGTGGGGCAAGGCCAGTTCAGGCACCTTCTCCTCTGCTGCCCAAGGACCTAGCTGGGGACATTCCCGTGGACACCTGGGATCCCCTCTAGAGCCAAGTCTCTTGCCAAACCTAAAATGGCTCCCTTAATGTAGATGTCTTCTTCCTTGCTTCTTTATCCGCCCTTCCTCCATCTCCACCCTACCGTTCCCCCAAGCACTCCCCAATCCTTCCCTTCTCCCTCCTCCTTCCCCCTCTCTCCTTCACCCAACCCCACCCTGACCCCTACTCCCACCCCCCGTGCTCCCAACTTTTGCCCAGCGATTTTGTTTGCTTCCAATTTCCAGGAGGATCTATATATGTTTTTCTTTGGGTTCACCTTGCTATTTGGCTTCTCTAGGCTTGTGAACTATAGGCTTAATGTTTTTTGTTTACGGCTAGAGTCTACTAATGAGTGAGTACATACCATATTCATCTTTTTGGGTCTGGGTTATCTCACTCAGGATAGTGTTTTCTATTTCCATCCATTTGCATGCAAAATTCAAGATGTCATTGTTTTTTACTGCTGAGTAGTAGTCTAATGTGTATATATTCCACACTTTCTTTATCCATTCTTCCATTGAGGGGCATCTAGGTTGTTTCCAGGTTCTGGCTAGTACAAATAATGCTGCTATGAACATAGTTGAGTTGAAGAGCAGAAGGAGGGAGAAGATGTGCAAGGAAGTCAGGAGCGTGAGGGGTGGGTCCACCCACTGAGACAGTGTGCCTGATCTAATGGAAGCTCACCAAATCCAGCTGGACCGGAACTGAACTAGCGTGTGATCAAACCCAACTCTCTGAATGTGGCTGCCAATGGGGGACGGACTGACATGCCATTGATAATGGCACTGGGACCTATTTCTACTGCATGTATTGGCTTTTTGAGACCCTAGACTATTTGGATGCACACCTTCCTAGGCCGGAATGGAGGGGAGAGGGCCTTGGACTTCCCACAGGGCAGGGCACCCTGCCCTGTTTTAAGGATGGGGGGGAGGGAGAGGGGGGAGGGGAAGTGGGAGAGGAATGGGAGGAGGGAGGAAGTGTAAATTTTTGAGTCAAAAAATTAAAAAAATTGAAAAAAAAGAAGTCTAAGTACCTCAGCACCCTGTTATTTGTGTTTTTTATTGCAAAAATGCAGCAGACCAAATAAGTATTTCTTAGGCCAATGGGAAGGGTAGGGAAGTATCTGATATGAATTACATCAGCCTCTCATGAAACTGCTATTTCTTCAACAATGGATTTTGTATACCCCACTTTGAACTGCAAATGATTGATATAATGCAATCTTAATGCCTTGTACTTAGTGCCAGGATCTAAGTCAAGCCAGTATGTTTAGAGGAGATTATTATAAGATTGTGTGTATGTGTTTGTGAGTGTGTGTAAGCATGTGTGTGGGTGTGAGCACACTGGTATAGACATGGAATCAGAGGAGTGTTTGTGAAATCAGTGCTCTCCTTCTATCTCTATGTGGATTCTTGAGACTGAAGTCATGTTGTTAAGAAAATAGCAAAGATTTCTATGCCTTTATAGATAAAGAAGAAAATAGAGGAATGCACAATAGGTGTAAGATAAGAACATTAATAAAGAGGAAGATATCAAGTCCACATTTAATTACCCAAATTTATCTTCTTTGAATCAATTCTGGTTAAAAGAGTATTTGCTTTTAATACTAGTTAGATAAGCATACCAGTCATTTATGTAGGGGTCAAAGTTGTCTTTATGGATATTTTTTGCAAGTAAAATATTCCAATGGATTTGGGGTTATAGCACTTTCATTTTAAACTAATCTTAAGAAAATTATAATCCAAGAATAACCAGGCATAAAAGCAATACCCAACAATAAATTATAGAACCTGGGCTTTCCTTGTACATAAAATTAGCCACTTTTGGCTTTAAATCTTTTAAGATATGACAAGTCTGAAAGACCATCTTGTACTTTCTTTGGGGAATTAAGTTACATATCTCCTTTAAAAGACTAGATATGTATCTAACAGATTTTCATATTTCTATTTAATATGGTATTAAAGTTAGTGAAAGAATGATGAAAGTGCTTGGGGAGCACCCTTGACCACTGCTGTTTGCTTGACCACTAACATAGTGGGTTTGGATGTAGTGATGATTAATTTAGGACAAGACTCCATCAACAAGGCAAGAAAATCAGGGCAGATCCCCTGGTAATAAGGATGGCAAATGTACCTGCTCAGAGAATGACCTAATTCCTTCCAATTCCCTGGTCAGTCACAATCACCAGAACTCTCTGCTTTATGGGTAGGAATCATATATATAAGTATGTCTAACAGAGGCCTCTCTCTTTCCTTCATTTCTGCTAGTGGTCGACTAATTATAACCTCATGTCACATTCTTAAATGAATATAAGGTGAAAGAAAGCATGAAACTCAACTGTAACAGGCAAAAACATCTGCTAATATATCCAAGAATTTCTAAAGTTTGTCTTAGATACAATGTAAATATAGATGTAGCTGAGGAGAACTGGCCTAACAAGAACCACAAGCGATTTTCCTAATTTCCTAGTAAATTCTCACCTCCAGATTCCTTTCCAGGAGGGCTAAGATAGGACCATGAAACTGCAATTTTATTATCATTTTATATGACATGTAAGCACATATATTTTTCAGAACCCATGACCCAATCAGTACTTGTGCTTTTCCACCCTTTTCCAAATAATTATGTGTTCCCTTTATAGCTGATTTTAAAGCTGATTTTATTGTAAAGGATTTTTTTATTCTGTCAAAAAATGTCTTACTTGTAGCTTCTCATTTAGAATAAATGTTCAAAATCCCAATGTAGATTCTACACTTATGCCAATGAAGAGAAACAAGCAGGTAAACTATACATTACACTGACATTATGTAGAGGGGACCAAGCACAGCACATCACAGAGGACGCAGAGAGACTGAACATATTTATGAATAATATTCTCTTTGCTCTTTGGGAATAACAAACAGAAGCACATTAGTTTTGAAAATACCAGATACCAGTTGCTCTGTCTGTGAGGTTACTCACTCGAGTTTTTTTTTGTTTTGTTTTGTGTGTGTGTGTGTGTGTGTGTAAGAATTTTTAGCACAGGCATATTGTGCATTCATGGCACCAGGTTATTTTGGCACAATTATATCAGATTAAAGATCTACTGAGACATCCTGTAAGTCTAGATAAAACAGCTCCTGGTGTCTGCAACTGTCAATGACGGCACTCCAAATGTTCAGTCTGTGCAGCAGCAGGGCTTATGTAACAGTCTACCTACAGTCAGGCTTCTGCCAAAGCACTGCAAACATCTGAGAATGTATCCAAACACTGTAAACTAGCTTCACAGAGGTAAGAGAAAATACATGCGGGGAAAGGCATCTTCAGTACAGTCACATACATTTAAAAAATAATTTTTCAATATACTTACATTTCAAGAGAAAGATGGAAGAAGGGGGAAAGGGGAAAGAAATGGGAGAAGAGAACAACAAAAAATCAGGTTTAAAATAATATGTTTTGGCTGGGGCATAGCTCCATGGTGGTGTGTTCATCTACCCAGTATGGATTCTAGATCCACATCTGCAAAAAATACATAAATAGCTGAAAAAATATCCATTTTCCCAGTATCTTGAAAAGCTTATAAAACCATTCAATAATCTTGCATTTGTGGTAGAAAATAGTTATAAAATAGAGCTGAATTTTAGAAAATTTGTATTTTCAGAATTTGATTATGCCAAGATCAAAAAGTGTTAGTCTCTGATTCAAAAGCTTCCAGTCTCATAAAAATTTCAAGTGCTGTAAAATAAATGTGATGTCTAGGTGAGAATTAATCTCATCTAAAAGAGTAATAATTTCACTCTATGTCTCAGAGCTCCCAGGTCTGTGGAATAATTAATCTTCTATATACAGACTGTATTAACAAATTTTCTGACAACTTCCAATTATTTTTCTTTCAAGTGTGGTCAAGCATGGGGGCCTTGGTATGAAAGTCAATTTGCTTACCGAGTGTTTTCGATTCTATAGGCATAAACTCTTCATGTCAGAACCTATGGTAAGAAGACTAGAGTGAGACACTCTATGCGTGGAGAGACCACTGTCCAGTGAGGAAAATTCCTGCTCTGCTATATATTCTGCATGACTTGATTCCAATTCTCCCATGCTGGGATTTATACAACTTTCCTTTTTTACCATCTGTCATCCAAAACTTGGTTACCTTGGGTTTTTTTTTTTTATCAACTTAAAAACTTTGTTACCTTGTTTTTTTTTCCAACTTAACAACTTTCTCTGCTAGTTTTGTTCACTAATTAAAAACTAATTTATTATGTATACGTGGTATGGGGATAGGAGGCATCTTCACATGGTTGTAGGTGCCTGTGGATGTCAGAGGAGCACAAGTGGGCTGGGTCTCGTGAAGCAGTAGATACAGGCAGTTTGGAGCTTTTGAATGTGAGTGTTGGAAACCAAATTTGGGTTCTGTGGATGAGTATTACATTTTAACTGGAGAAATGTCTCTCCAGCCCCATGACCAGTATTATTTTAAAGAAAGCCTTTGTTTCCTTTTGCAATGCTTATGTTTTTCTGATAGCACACCATCTGATGTTTTCATTTAAATAAATTGTGTTTGCTGTGTATGCATTTGTTTAATGAATGCTGTGTGTGTGTGTGTGTGTGTATGTGTATTTCAGTCAAACTCAATGGTAAGTCATATATCACTATTATGTCCCAAATGTTCATATGGTTGAGAACTGTTGCTAGGATGAATGGTGAACATAGCAGGCAGGTTGTTATTTGGACGAAGATTCAGTTGTACTATTTGTAAGCACATCTTCAGTGAGACCCTGTTGTTGATTGTCTACCTCCTTGGCTTTTTACTCAGAGTTCTTATTAGCAATGGTTTAGTCTACGCTTTTACAGTTTTTAAAGGACATTTCCTTATACTGTTTTATTACTTCAGTCATTGTCTCTTGATATTACCACAACTCTGCTACTGTGTACTTATTTCAACTAATTTTTCATGTCTAATTGAGCGTCAGGTATTTATTTCCTTGGCCAATTAGCTAACTCAGACTCTATTTCTTGATAAATTGCCAAACTAACATACTGAGACCTAACTCATTGTCTTCCTCCAACCAATATCCTTTCATATTTTCTATATTGTATCTGTGATTAGTCCTTCTAAGACACAGTGAGTAAAAATAAGCAAATAAAACCTTGATATCATCCTCAACTTTTTTCTCTTCCTTCTCCCATCCTCAATATGCAAGGAAACATCAAAAATAACAAGTTTATAACTTTAACAAATTTTTGATTCTCCCCTTCATTAACTATTTCATAGTCTAAACAAACACAGGGCATTCTGATACTTGAAAATAGAATCACATTCCTAACAATACTTTTGCTGCATAATCAATACCTATATAGCATCCTATGTAAGATTCTGCTTCACACCCTTGAGTTCCATTTAATTGCAAAAGTTCAAGTAGACATGTCTGTTCTTAATGCAGTAAATATGTGGTAAATCTCCACTGTGTTAAACTGTTTCATATGACTATGATGATAGATTACTTGCTCTTGTAATCTGATTGTTTAACAAAGCATGGGCAATTATAGAAGTAAGAAGTAATAAGTCTATTACTGTTAAAGTGGTGTATGTCCAAAAACCTCTGCCAACAAAAGATGAAGGTGGATTTCTGAGAACAATAAAGATAAATTATGGCATCACTTTTCTCAACACCAAAAAGTTTGCAGTTTTGCCTAAAGAACTATTATTTTAATAAAATAAATGAATTCAAATGAATGATATGGTACAATCAGACCAGAAGCAGGCATTTCTTTACAAAAAGAGGAAGTTGACATTCTTTGGAATTATGTCAAAGAGGCAATTATTTCCACAGCATTAACAGTTGAATAATGAAGTTTAGAAGTTCTTCTATCCATGAAATGTTCTCAAATAGAAAGCACTCAGTAACCTAGAATACAAGTTATATTTATGTTGACAAGCTAGTTAATAACAGAAGCCTGTTCTCTCAATAAATATTAGCAGTAACAGCAACATAAAAACATAGGCTACACATTTCATGGCATCCAAGGTCATTTGAGGCTGCCTTTTCTAAAGATTTCTAGACTGTCCCTCCACTATTTTATATTGAAATAAATTAAATATTTACAGGCATACCCTTTATTTGGCCCTTGTTTCATGTTATTGTTGTTCTTCAAAGCAATGCCTGTTTCACCTTGCAGTAATTTTTTGATAAACAGGTTTTTTGCATCTTTTTATGTGGCACTTATATAATGAAATTGTATTGACATTTTTGTCATTCTAATAATCCTATCAATAATTGATGAACACCTTCTGAAAATACAAACAATGTGTCATTAGGAAAGCCAAAAATGCTGTGGATGACATTATTCAGTAAATTTGTTGGTTCTTGACATTGCTTTATTGAATTCTAGAGGTCATTCAATAAACCATCCTCTTTGAATTCAGCATGTTATTATCTTCAGGAGTAGTAATGTGTCCTGTCCTTTCCACGAGTCACTGTATTCTTACCAGAGTTTAAAGATCATCTAGAGTTGCACAGTTCATTCAATCCTGCATAAACTTGTTTAGGAATATATGTAGCAAACAAATTTCCCAAATCTTAATAAGGTCACATCTTTTTTCATATATCAAAATACTAACGATAATCCTTTTAAGAGAAATTAATGAATTATCATTTATGCAAATACACACTTATGTATGATTTTAGTTACATATGAAATATATGCATGTATTTCAAACACTTGTGCACAAAGACACAGCCTATTTTATCCATTCATATCTATGTATTTTAAGTACATAAGTATTAAAGTGTGAAAATATGGTCAACAGTTCCTGGAAGAATTTGCAACATCTGTGTTTTTTCCTGAAATTATTTTCATTATATAATTGTTTTGAGAAAAAATAACAAGCAGACTACATAGTTTAAAAATATGTGTTTTAAATACTTAGTAACTTGATACTCAAAAGGCTATTGAGTAACTTTAGGTATCTGCAAAGTTGTAAAAAAGGCTATTGAGTAACTTGAGCTATCTTCAAAGTTATAAAACTTAAGTTTTTCAACACTTGTTGAACTGAAGGATGACACAAGCTGGAATTTCCCATATTTGACTCGATATTCCATAGTTTAGGTTATACATACACACAACTGTGTTCTAAAAGTACAGGCATTCCAGGAATAAAAACTATGTAAATTTTAATGTGTGTCCAGTTCTAAACAGTAGGATGATTCCCACTTTGTTCTTCCTAGCACAGGCATCTACAATATAGATGCTCTGTTTGCATATTAACCAATGCAAAGCCACCTGAATTATTAGATTGTTGTGTTGTCACAATGCTTATGTACTATTATCATCTAATCACTCAATGAAGGCTATACTTATAAGAATAGTGATGATAACAATTTCAATTTGCTACATAAAACATGCAAAGTGCTTGTTTTAAGTAAAGTTTAAAGTTCTTGATTTGATAAAGAAAAAGTAAGCATATTTTTAATGCTTGTTAAGAACCATACACTCTTCTTATTAATCTCCACAGTGCCTGATTTATACATAAATATCATAACACATATTTATGTATAGAAAAACATGCCACATATAAGATCCAATTATATCTTCTATTCTGAACTTTCACTGAAGACCTTGGGAAATACTCCCTGTATATAAGAAGAACTACAGTATATTTTTACTTAAAGTAGAAAAACAGTATTAATTGAATATTTCTTCACCAATCAGTACAACTCTTGAGGAAGAGACCTGGACAGTGGTCCTTATTAGCTTAGACCAGGAAACCCAATATGGACAAGTTCAACAGAATCAACAATACGGGATCAGTATAACTCTTAGGAGTCCCAGCCGTTAGGAGAGTAACTGTGTCAGAGTGAAAGCAGGGACTCCTGAGCCTTTTTTTTTT
>PVIU01019154.1:0-37093 GCA_004026605.1 Ondatra zibethicus | reverse complement strand
CACCCAAGCTCTCCCCAATCCTTCCCTTCTCCCTTCTCTCTCCCCCTCTCCCCTTCTCCGAACCCCACCCCATCCCTACCCCCACCCCCATGCTCCCAACTTTTGCCCGGTGATCTTGTCTGCTTCCAATTTCCAGGAGGATCTATATATGTTTTACTTTGGGTTCACCTTGTTATTTGGCTTCTCTAGGCTTGTGAACTATCGGCTCAATGTCCTTTGTTTATGGCTAGAGTCCACTAATGAGTGAGTACATACCATATTCATCTTTTTGGGTCTGGGTTGTCTTACTCAGGATAGTGTTTTCTATTTCCATCCATTTGCATGCAAAATTCAAGATGTCATTGTTTTTTACTGTTGAGTAGTACTCCAATGTGTATATATTCCACACTTTCTTTATCCATTCTTCCATTGAGGGGCACCTAGGTTGTTTCCAGGTTCTGGCTATTACAAATAATGCTGCTATGAACATAGTTGAACAAATGCTTTTGTAGTATGATTGGGCATCTCTTGGGTATATTCCCAAGAGTGGTAATGCTGGATCCTGAGGTAGGTTGATTCCCAATTTCCTGAGAAACCACCACACTGATTTCCAAAGTAGTTGCACAAGTTTGCATTCCCACCAGCAATGGATGAGTGTTCCCCTTACTCCACATCCTCTCCAGCATAGGCTATCCTTGCTGTTTTTGATTTTAGCCATTCTGACAGGTGTAAGATGTTATCTCAAAGTTGTTTTGATTTGCATTTCCCTGATCGCTAAGGAAGTTGAACATGACCTTAAGTATCTTTTAGCCATTTGAACTTCTGTTGAGAATTCTCTGTTCAGTTCAGTACCCATTTTTTAATTGGGTTATTTAGAATTTTAATGTCTAGTTTCTTGAGTTCTTTATATATTTTGGAGATCAGACCTTTGTCTGATGTGGGGTTGGTAAAGATCTTCTCCCATTCAGTAGGATGGCTTTTGTCTTAATGACAGTGTCCTTTGCTTTACAGAAGCTACTCAGGTTCAGGAGGTCCCATGTATTCATTGTTGCTCTTATTGTCTGTGCTACTGGGGTTATACGTAGGAAGTGGTCTCCTGTGCCCATGTGTTGCAGACTACTTCCCGCTTTCTCTTCTATTAGGTTCAGTGTGGTAGGATTCATATTGAGGTCTAAATCCATTTGGACTTGAGTTTTGTGCATGGTGATAGATATGGATCTATTTTCATTCTTCTACAGGCTGACATCCAGTTATGCCAGCACCATTTGTTGAAGATGCTTTCTTTCTTCCATTGTATAATTTTAGCTCCTTTGTCGAAAATCAGGTGTTCATAGGTTTGTGGGTTAATATCCGGGTCTTTGATTTGATTCCATTGGTTTATGTCTTTGTTTTTATGCCAATACCAAGCTGTTTTCATTACTGTAGCTCTGTAATAGAGTTTGAAGTCAGGGATGGTAATGCCTCTGGAATTTCCTTTATTGTATAGGATTGTTTTGGCTATCCTGGGTTTTTTGTTTTTCCATATAAGGTTGATTATTGTTCCCTCAAGGTCTATGAAGAATTTTGTTGGGATTTTGATGGGGATTGTGTTGAATTTATAGATTGCCTTTGGTAGAATTGCCATTTTTACTATGTTGATCCTACCAATCCAAGAGCATGGGAGATCCTTCCATTTTCTGATGTCCTCTTCAATTTCTTTCTTCAAAGCCTTAAAGTTCTTGTCAAATAGATCTTTCACTTCCTTGGTTAGTGTTATCCCAAGATACTTTATGCTATTTGTGGCTATCGTGAAAGGTGAAGTTTCTCTGATTTCCCTCTCTGCTTCTTTATCCTTTGTGTATAGGAGGAGGGCTACTGATTTTTTTGAGTTGATCTTGTATCTTGCCACATCACTGAAGGTATTTATCAGCTGTAGGGGTTCTTTGGTAGAGTTTTTGGGGTCACAGATGTACACTATCATATCGTCTGCAAATAATGAAAGTTTGACTTCTACCTTTCCAATTCAGATCCCCTTGATTTCCTTATGTTGTCTTATTGCTATTGCTAGAACTTCAAGCACTATGTTGAAGAGATAAGGAGAGAGTGGACAGCCTTGTCTTGTTCCTGATTTTAGTGGAATTGCTTTGAGTTCCTCTCCATTTAATTTGATGTTAGCTGTTGGCTTACTGTATATTGCTTTAATTATATTTAGATATGATCCTTGTATCCCTAATCTCTCCAAGACCTTTATCTGTCATAAAGGGGTGTTAAATTTTGTCAAATGCTTTTTCAGCATCTAATGAAATGATCATATGTTTTTTTCTTTCAGTTTATTTATATGATGAATTACATTGATAGATTTTCGTATGTTGAACCATCCATGCATCTCTGGGATGAAGTCTACTTTATCATAATGGATAATTTTTTTGATGTGTTCTTGGATTCTGTTTGCCAGTATTTTATTGAGGATTTTTGCATCGATATTCATGAGCGAGATTGGTCCGTAATTCTCTTTCTTGGTTGAGTCTTTGTGTGGTTTTGTTATGGGGGTAACTGTAGCTTCATAAAAAGAGTTTGTCAGTGACTCTTCTGTTTCTATTATGTGAAACACGTTAAGGAGTATAGGTATCAGCTCTTCTTGGAAGTTCTGGTAGAATTCTGCATTAAAACCATCTGGTCCTGGGCTTTTTTTGGTTGGGAGGTTTTTGATGATAGCTTCTATTTCCTGATAACTATTTAAATTGTTCACCTGGTCTTGATTTAATTTTGGTATATGGTACTTATGTTAAAAAAAATGTCCATTTCCTTTACATTTTCCAACTTTGTGGCATACAGGTTTTTGTACTAAAACCTAATGTTTCTCTGAATTTCCTCAGTGTCTGTTGTTATGTCCCTCTTTTCATTTCTGATCTTGTTAATTTGCGTGTTCTCTCTCTGCCTTTTGATTACCTTGGATAGATGCTTGTCAATCCTGTTGATTTTCTCCAAGAACCAGCTCTTTGTTTCATTGATTCTTTGGGTTGTTTTCTGTGTTTCTATTTTGTTGATATCAGCCCTCAGTTTGATTATTTCTAGTCTTCTTTTCCTCCTGGGTGAGTCTGCTTCTTTTTTTTTCTAGAGCTTTCATTCTCTAATGTGAGCTTTCTCCGTTTTTTTTAATGTGGGCACTTAGTGCTATGAACTTTCCTCTTAGCACTGCTTTCATAGTGTCCCATAGGTTTGGGTATGTTGTGTCTTTATTTTTGTTGAATTCAAGAAAGACTTTAATTTCTTTCTTTATTTCTTACCTGACCCAGGGGTGGTTCAATAGGTGACTATTCAGTTTTCATGAGTTTGTAGGCTTTCTGGGGGTAGAATTGTTGTTAAATTCTAACTTTATTCCATGGTGATCTGATAAGACACAGGCGGTTACTAAAATTTTTTTGTATCTGTGGATGTTTGCTTTGTTAGCGAGTATGTGATCAATTTTCGAGAAGGTTCCATGAGATGCTGAGAAGAGGGTATATTCTTTCCTATTTGGGTGGAGTGTTCTATAGATGTCTGTTAAGTCCATTTGATTCATTACCTCTGTTAGTTCTCTTATTTCTCTGTTAGGTTTCTTTCTGGTTGACCTGTCCGTTAGTGAGAGAGGAGTGTTGAAATCTCCTACTACTAGTGTGTGGGGTTTGATGTGTACTTTGACTTCTAGTAATGTTTCTTTTACATACGTGGGTGCTTTTATATTAGGCATTGATATTCAGGATTGTGACTTCATCCTGATGAATTGTTCTTGTTATGATTGATTTAAGTTTGAAATCAATATTGTTAGATATTAGTATAGCCACACCTGCTTGTTTCTTAGGTCTGTTTGATTGAAAAACCTTTTCCCAACCCTTTACTCTGAGATAATGTCTGTCTTTGTGGTTGAGGTGTGTTTCTTGTAAACAGCAGAATGTTGGAACCTGTTTTTGTATCCATTTTCTTAGCCTGTGCCTTTTTATAGGTGAATTGAGTCCATTGATATTAAGTGATATTAATGACCAGTGGTTGTTAACTCCAGTTATTTTTTGGGGGGAGTGCTAGAATTTGTGTGTTTCCCTTCTGTGAGTTGTGCTGGTGGAGGGATGTTAGATGTTTGTGTTATGGGTGTTGTTGGCTTCCTTGGGTTGTGGTTTTCATTTTAGTACTTTCTGTAAGGCTGTGTTTGTGGCTACGTATTGTTTAAATTTGTTTTTGTCCTGGAATATCTTGTTTTCTCCATTGATGGTGAAAGAAAGCTTTGCTGGGTATAGTAGTCTGGGCTTGCATCCATGGTCTCTTAGTGTCTGCAGCACATCTATCCAAGACCTTCTGTCTTTCCTGGTTTCCATTGAGAAGTCAGGTGTAATTCTGATAGGCTTACCTTTATATGTTACTTGACCCTTTTCCTTGCAGCTCTTAATAGTCTTTCTTTATTATGTATGTTTTGTGTTTTGATTATTATATGTTGAGGGGATTTTTTTTTTGATCCAGTCTATTCGGTGTTCTGTATGCTTCTTGTACCTTCATAGGAATATCCTTCTTTAGGTTGGGAATGTTTTCTTCTATAATTTTGTTGAATATATTTTCTGGGCCTTTGAGCTATAATTCTTCTCCTTCTTCTACCCCTATTATTCTTAGGTTTGGTCTTTTTATGGTGTCCCAGATTTCCTGAATGTTTTGTGTTAAGAATTTGTTGGATTTGCTGTTTTATTTGATCAATGAGTTTATTTCCTCTATTGTATCTTCAGCGCTTGAGATTCTTTCTTCTATCTCTTGTATTCTGTTGGTTATATTTGTCTCTGTAGTTACTGTTCGTTTACCCAGATTTTCCATTTCCAGCCATCCCTCCGTTTGCGTCTTCTTTATTGCCTCCATTTCAGTCTTCAAGTCTTGAACTGTTTCCATTTCCTGTTTGATTGCTTTTTCTCGGTTTTCTTAGGTAACTTTGAGGGATTTATTCATTTCTTCCAACTTTTTGTTTGTCTTCTCTTCCATTTATTTAAGGAGTTTTTCACATCTTGTTTAAGGGCCTCTATTATTTTCATAATGTTACGTTTAAGGTTGGTTTCTTCTACTTCTTCTGGAATAGAGTGTTCAAGTCTTCCTGTTGCATATTCACTAGATTCTGATGTTGTCATGTTGCTTTTCAGGTTATTGGAGGAATTCTTGCATTGGCGTCTGCCCATCTCTTCCTTAAAATGTGGCCAGGAGAGTTTTGGCGTCTTGGTCCAATCTTTGCTGTGACTGTGTACTTGGGGGATTTTCTTGATCTGCTCTCTTTTAGGAACCCTCAGCATTGGAGCTGGCTCTCAGATCCCCTCCACCCTGAAGCACCCTGTGCTGGTGGATCTAAGGCCCCCTCAGATGGAAAGGAGTGCTTGGGGGCAAGATGGAATGGGGTAACTAGAGAAAGCTAGGAGCTGGCGAGACACCCTGCTGAATGGCCAGAAACGTTTAGGGAAACGGAGGGGGCCTGTACTCCGTTCCTGGGACCGTCCAGCCTGGTGGGCACATACTTACTGCTCTGGATGTATCTCCTCAGTGCAGGTGCAGGGACTCTTGCTGGGCCAAGGACCTCACAGACAAAAGGGCAGGCTTGCGGGGGGGGGGGGGGGAGGTGGTTTCAGGGTCGTGTGTAATAAAGAAGCCCCTGCAGCGGGAGCTGGAGGGACCCTGTACTCTGTTCCTGGGCGGGCACACACTTACTGCTCTGGATGTATCTCTTCAGTGCAGGAGCAAGGACTCTTGCTGGGCCAAGGATCTCTCAGACAAAAGGGCAGGCTTGGGGGCTTTTTCTGATTTTCTTAGGCTCATCTTCATTCATTCATTCGTTTGTTTGTTTATATTTCCATTCATCAAGCTGGATAGATGGATCAGTGGTTAAAAATACTTGCTTCTTTTTTATAGAGGACCTGGGTTGACTACCCAGCACACGCATACGGCTCACCTCTGATACCCTCGTCTGGCTTCCATAGGTACCAGATGTATGTATGATGCCTGTGTGTGTATATATGCATACAGTCAAACACTCACACATATCACACAAAAATAAATCAAACTTTAACTTCTCATTAATTTTTTTTAACGCAGTTATTTCCAGAGGGAAAAAGGCTTTGGGGTTATAGGAAATTTAATCTGAAATAATAAGATTTTTTACTAGGGCCTGGAAAAGTAGCCCATGGGTTAAAAGAATTCTTCTGGACGACCCAGGTTCAGTTCTCAACGCCCATGTGGCTCCACAGACATCTGTAACTGAGTCCCAGCACCTCCTAAGGTACCAGGCATCTGATGCACATGCCCTTAAGATAAATAAATGGATAAATTAAAAAGATTTATTTTCTGCATTACATCTATATAGTCTCAATTTATAAATTACTATTCAAATTAGAACCATTTGCACTAAAAATGCCACATTTTAAAATTATGCCCTGATTTACCTCACGAATACTATAAAGCAGGTATTATTGACTAAAAATTGAATTTTTAGTAGAATCTCAAACTGAAAACGTTTTAAGGTGCTTCCCCCCCTGTATTACTTATGGCATTTATATGTCACAGAAGCGAAAAGATACAGAAAGTGAGTGCTTATGGCCCCTCTGTAAGTCACCAGCTTAGCGTCAAGTGTGTTTAGAACACTTAGTACATGCGCTTTTGATTATTTTTGTTAAATTTTATGAATTGAAATACAAGTTGAAAAATCCAGTTTCAGAGAACTTTCTCAAGCTTTTTGCATTTTACAAATATCTTGAAGTAGATTGCTGAAAAGAAATTAGAAAACTCAGAATGCCTAAGACTGCAAAAAAACAGTTTCTTTGTACAGAGATGGTTTCTTTGTGTAGAGATGGTACAGGTTGTGGACTTCCCCCGCACTTCCTCGTATTGCTTTCTAATGTTGCTGACTCTCCCTCACACTTGGCTTAACACACAGCCTGCACTCCCTGCTAATCCTGGAGGTCTGAGGACTGTGCTTTCTGTATTGCCTCCAGCAAGCTCCAGCCCCCTGGTTCTCCAGCAGCCAGAATGGACTCCCTCCATCTCACTCTTCACCCCCACCTTCACCTGCCTCTTCCTCTCCAGTCCTTACCTCCCTCTCTTACGTGGAAAGGATGCCTGAGATCTCATTAAGCACTCTTCCTAGAAAACCCTTAATAACCTCATCTCAAGATTTTTTTTTTAACTAAAGGTTTATTTGCTTCATTTATTTCATGGGTATGTATGTGTGCCTGGGTGTATATATGCGTAGCATTGTGTACAGGTAGGTACTTGCAGGGGCTAGAGGAGGGAGTTGGAGCCTCTGGAACGGAGTTACATAATCTAATCACAGATGCATCCCCTCTCTGCAGATGAGGTCACGCAGGCACTGCCTCCTACCTATACTACAACAACACCGAGCTACGTTCCTATTGTTTATGTTTTCCCGCGGCACCGTTTGTGCTAAAGTATATGCTGGCCAAACCCAATAGCGTGATAGCCAGTTCTTGGATTTTCAGGGTTTTAGCAGCTGGTTGTAAATTACTGCCAACTTGAAATTGGCCTTGGTAGGAGTCCTTACACCATGGGAACTGGCAAATACTGAAAATCCAGGCTTCCTCCATGCCTCAACTCCCTCATCAGAGAGTCACTTTACCAAGACAGCACCCATGGATCAAATTTCTCTGATCATGAGAATCTCAGCCCTGGAGTATTTCTCATCACAATAACTAAACTCGAGCCCTGACTCAAGGAACTGCTGTCTTTTCAATCCCTTTTGCTGTTATGTTACAAGTAACTGGATATTTGTGACCTACAATAAACATTATTTTCCTCCCGGGCTAGCACCTATCTTTTGTATTTTACAGCCTGGCTCATTTCCTAGGAGGAGATCAGTACATACATATTTGAATTGATTCCTTTATCTGGGCTCCTGTCCTCCTCTGGAGATGACTTGCAAACTGATAGAAACTGAGGCCTAGGCAGCTGCACTCTCCCACCCACCCCCGTACACATAGATATTTGTATTTCCCTATATTTACTTATTTGGAGACGAACTTGAATTGAGAGTCTTTTCATTTGTGTGTTTTGAGTCAAGGTCTCACTGTGTAGCTCAGGCTGGTCTCGTGTTCCAGGTCCTTCTGCCTCAGTCTATAGAATGCTGTGATCATGACCCCTGACAAGACTAGGGTTCCGAGTGACACCGATCAAAAGCATTTTAAGCACTTTGTACCCAGTTCTGTTAACTGGCCTTGTTCAAAGGGTCCTCCAGCTCGCTAGAATCACTGCTGCTGCTGTCCAGATGGGCGTGCGCTCTGACCTGGACTGGCCATGCAGTGAAAGCTGGTTGGCTTGAAAACAAGCCTGTGAAGAAACCAGCTCGCCACAGTGTGCGGGGTAAGGCGAGCTGAGTGTAGTTGGGAAGCCAGAACAAAACGGAACGAATGCTTTGGGAGGTCGCTTGGGTTGACTGAAAACATTTTTTTTTGTCACAAACATCTACCAGGAAAAAAATTGACGAAAACCAAAATGTCTTTCCACCGCTTCTGACTGGTTAGGTTCACCTGACAGGGTCCTACCCGGCCCATCTCTCTGAAGAACCAAGGAAAATGTGGGGCTGTTCCTCTGATTTTGATTGAGGGTTCACTGCATCAGTGGGGTAAATCACTGAGATTATGGCATTCTGGGAGACGAGAGCAAGTATTCATGTCTGGACAAATTAAGAAGGGCACGGAGTCTTTCCTAAAATGAAGCCGTATGACTGTGTGAGTGGTGAGATTTTACTCGTTACTCCTTAATTCAGATTGCGTTTCTACTATCAGCTTCAATTCTAATTTGGGGGATTTGGTGATAAAGGAATGATCACCTTGAAGAAGGTCTAGCTATGTCCTTATCTTGAAACATAAGCTCGAAAGAAAAGCTGTCCAGGGAAATGAACGGATGGCTCCATTGTTCACTCCTTCACGGGGAGTCCCTGTCCTTGGGGGACCTATTGGCTCAGAGGTGAACTGCGCACCGCTATCAGCTGACTGCTTTTGGAGTTGAGAATTTCGGGCCCTTCCTCAGCTCTCAATCAGACTCTGTGTTTTAATAGGATCCCCTGGGATTTATGTTTTTAACAAGCCTTATAAAGGTCTGATTGAGGAAACATTAATAACCATAGCAGTCACTGCGGTGGCTACCAGAAAGGTGTCAAGAGCCGTAAAGTCAAGATTTTCGAAGATTGCTTAGAACTTCCTTTCAGGATTTTACCCTTGCTCCTCTTATATCTGAAAAATCATAGTGTTGATCCTCAGTTTTGGGGAATTTTCTCACCTGAACCCCTTACATGGGGGTTAAAGTGGGTATAGATCTCCACTTTTGGGCCCTTGACTGTTCCACAACTTCTGATGGTCTCTGTGCTCTGGCACCAGCGTTCTGTGTGCCGCTGCTGGCGATATTCCTCGTTGTGCGCCTCACCTCAGGGGACCCAGGGTACTGCTGCTGCCATATTGCTACTGTATCAAGTGATCCCTCCGGGGCTAAGGCGCAGGGTGTCAGATCTTCATGGAGGCCTTCTCCGACTCACTGATGTGTAAGGGTAGACAAATGCGTGTGTTTAGTCTTGTCATCTGAGGAGAACAATATTACTCATTCATGGAAAGGGACAAATGACAAAAAGCCAGACCTTTTAGCCCAAGTTGACACAGAAGTCATGATCATCCTGCCTCAATCCCTGAAACAGCAGGTTTACAAATGTACAGGCCCATGCCAGGCACTTTGCATTTTTAAGATAGGTTCTCCTGTAACCAAGGCTTATCTCAAGGGCCTTCCACCACCAGGGATGGCCTAGATCTTCTGATCCACCTTGCCTGTGTCTTCCAAGCGTTGGGATTACGGGCATGTACCACCCCCTCCCCACTCCCTGAGCTAATATTTCTTCCTGTTGAACATTGATGCAATGGTAGCTGAGAATTTAGTGTACCGAGGAGAATTTGGTTGTGGTTATGGGAGTAACATGGCCTTGCTTTTGTGGGGTTTGTTTTGTTTCTTAGATACAAATAACTTGGGCTAACCCAGAGCCTGGGAGGTCCAGACAGGAGGATCAGAAGTTCAAGGTCAATCTTCGCTTCATAAGGAGTCTGAACCCAACCTGAACAACTTGGAGCCCTGTCTAACCAAACTAACCAAGCAGCAAAACAACGCCCCCCCCCCCAATAAGGCAAGCAGTAACTATCTCTCACCATTTACTTTTGTATGTGGAGAGAGACTTTTAATTATTAGTGTGTACAAATTACATAGAAAGATTTCCACTTAACTCTGCCCTTAAATTATGCATAAGAAGTGACAGTTGGGAAACCGACTGTACCCTGTCCCAGAAGTAAAAGGTCCCTGAGGGTTGTCTAGGAGATTTGGATGGTAATGTGATAAGGGCCACATTGCACTGCTTTCTCCCTCCCCCTGTCTAAGCTGCCAATAGCTGTGTGTGCCTCTTGCCCCCACCCCCTTTGTCTCTGTTCAGAAGTCTTCACTTTGGCTCCCCGCCACCCCCAGGGTGACCAGGCCACCCTCTCAGCAGCCCAACACTGTTCTCTATTGGCCTCTCTCCTCTTCTCTCTTCCCTTCCTCCTTTGACAGAGCAGATGAGGTACACATGGAAATTAGAAGCCACAGCGCTCATTTGAGGGTGTAGAGGCCAAAAGAACTTACAGCACTTGAAACGAATCCCTGCTCTTGGCTGGCATTTTACACAGATGGCAAGTAGAGTAATTTCACGCCTGATTGGTGGAGGGGCTTGTCTCCTCGTATATCCTGTCATGTTTAACAATTTTTATTAGATGGAAAACTTTGACTTGACTACTCTTGGTTTTCAGGATACTGGTACAACACGCAAGGCTTCTAAATGTATCCAATCTACCCGCTGACTTGGGTAGAGAGTAAATCTCTTCTAATTCATGGGCACTGACTCAGGAAGATGGTTCTAGAACTTTCCCTAATCACATAGTTCAGTGCCTCTCAGTTTTTATAGACAACTTTTAATTAATTTATTATTTAAATTATTCCTAAAATAATACATTTTCTTCTAATGTTGGTAGTAGTTATTGGTAAGTGACCCCAAAGGGCCAAGGCTTAATATAAAAAGGGTAGGCAGCCATCAGCCGGACACAGATCCATCCTGGTGTCATTATCCAGCCATTCTGACCCTTGGGCTGCAGTCACACAAGTAAAGGACAAGGGTACTAGTGGGAGGCAGCTGTGACAAAAGCCCTTGTATTAAAGCAATGCATTTCATTCTGCAAGGCCGCACAGACTCCATCCCGCTGAACATGTAATTTCAGCAAGCTTGTTTATCTGCTCTCCCAGTGCTTGAAGCAGAGTGGTAGGAGGAAGCAGTATTGGCACACAGGATAGCAGCAGAAGTTGCAGTGTGACAGCCCTGATGGCAGGAGGGGACGGGAAAACCCAGCACAGTGAGGAGCAGGATCACATTTCTTCAGCAGGTCTGTTGACCTGGTCTGAGAAGGGCGTGTTCTCGTAGCTTTTGGGGGGGGGGAGTGGTTAAATTTATGACATTTTGAGATTTTTGAAGATGACTGAAGTTATTTGAGAAAACCATCGATACTCTAAAGCTCATACTCCTCAATAGCAATATTGTGAAGAGTACAGCATTTCCTGGGAGGTGCTAGGCACACCGGCTCCACAGCCCTGGCTGATAGCCCGTTGATTAAGGTGTGTATCTTTGCAGTTGCTCAGTGAATGCAGTTTGAATGAACGCAGTAGCTGACACAGCCCACTTAGGCTCTTCCGGAGCCCACGTGGCGCATGAATAAAACTGAGTCCATCAGGGCTGACTAGAAGCGTTGCATTGGCCAAACAGCCAGTTTGACCCAATAGTAAAATCACTTAAAGTATGTGGCTTTCTTTGTATTAGCAAATATGCAGTCATCTAGGTCGGCGGTTCTCAACCTTCCTAATGCTGTGAGCCTTTAACACAGTTCCTCATCTTCCGGTGACTGCCCCCCCGACTATAAAATTATTTCATGGCTACTTCATAACTGTAGTTTTGCTACTGTTATGAATCATAATGTAAATATCTGATATGTGACCCCAAAGGGGTCATGACCCACAGGTTGAGAACTGCTGATCTAGGCTATAGCCTAGGCAGTACATGGAGGATTGGTTCATCAGTTCTGTTTTGTGGTTTGGTGGAACAGTGTCTCTAAATCCAGTTTCTTCGTTTATCTACATCTAGGGTAAAATTACATTTTTCAAATAACTTCGGCTCATATAAATATAAGTGACTTTAAGAGCGAGTCTTGAGTCTTGGCTCTAAATAGGCCAATTATCATTCTTGGTTGCTTGAAGTGAGTTTTCTTCTTGCCCCTGAATTAGCTTCCTGCTGGATGTGTGCGAGACTGGGGATATGTGAGGAGCAGGCCCTGAGTACTGGCTTGGGTGCACCGAGACTGTGCCCATACTCCAAGAGGCCTGTTGAAGAGAACTTAGCTGTACTTGTGGTGCAGGGAACAGCAAGGGGTTTATTACAAAGCTTAGATAGTTGTAAATTACAACCCTAAGATGTGGACAGCAAGTTAGAGAGATCTGTGCTCAATGTTTGGGGTCCACAGGTTCTTAGAGGGCAGGAGTATGTACTGGGGAATGGTCCCACGAAACTCTGTGATGCTGAACGGCATTGAGGGCTCATGCACTTTTCTATAGTGCTTTAAAAAATTCCTTATTATAATTCCATTTTTAATTCTTTTTGCTTCTTGTTTTTCCGGAGGCAGGATATCGTGTAGCCCAGGCTGACTGCTTTACATTTAGAGGAGGATGGCCTTGAACTCATGATCTTCTTGCCTCTACCTCTTCAGTACCAGGAGGATGGGTATACACACCACTGCGTCTGATAGTGTCATTGTCTTTCCACTGGTAATAATGGTCAGCATAGATAGATCACTGAAAACAAGATCTGAAGCAGACCCAGTACACCTGGTAGGGTGAACCTCTGACCCAGTGGTACCTGCTATAACTCGCTCCACATCCCTCACCACTGCCCTGACATGGCATGTGCTTGTATGCTTGAGTTTCCCTGTCAGTAACTTGAGGGATTTGAGCTACACGATCTCTTGAGAATCCTATTAGCTTTGAACTCCTCATCAGTGCTAACTAGGCTGTTTTGTCACTTGGCTTTTCAGTCCCAGTATCTTCCTCTGGTATAGCATGAGAATTGACTGTCCTAGGGACACTGTGCTGTAACTTCTTCAGCGAACAACCCGGTCCTGGTATGCCGGAAGAGAACCTCTTTTGTGGCCTTGGAGAGCTGGAATAGACTGTGTGATGCAAAGTTTGCTTTTAGAACTTTTGGGTTGTTTTTCCAGACAGAGCTTCCCTGTCTTAGTACTTACTCTGTAGATCAGGCTGGCTTTGAACTCAGAGATCCCTCTGCTCCTGCCTCAGTGCTGGGATCAAAGCAGGTGCTGCCTCTGGTGCCACCACCACCCGGCTGCTTTTAGAACTTTTAGTGGGTTTATTTTCAGCAAACTTGTTAGTGTTGATATGACTAATTCTCTGCTTGTTGCTGTCTGCCACACTCTGAGTATCGCTCTGGGGCAGGGATGCTGACGTTCAGGACCAAGGCACCACAGGGATCTAGGGGAGGGGCTACATACACTCCAATGCATTGCAAGGTAGCTTCTAGGAGCTTTGCTTTAACTTGCAACTGCTTGCCCTAGCATTGTTTTCAAATAGGATTCTCTCGGATAGGGTGGCCATTGAAAGGTCCTGGGGCCAAACTGAAGAGGGGTGCTGCACCCCACTCTCTGCCTCTGGGTGGCAGGAGGGGAAGCAGGGACAGGTGCACACGTGGCTGCTTCTCACCTTTGCTGGAAGCAGGAAGTGAAGTGAAACCGCTTACCTTATCCTTGATAATGGCATTCCTTAACCCCCACTAGGAATGCGGGACTCGAAAAGGGCTTCAGACAAGTGGGTCCAATAATTGGCAATCCAGTTCTTTTTGTGATCTGCAGGCGACTACGTTCATCACAGGCTTGCATTCCCATTGCTTTGCAGGAGTTCAGAAGTTTGAGCTACCACTGAAGTGTGGTCTGTGGAGGGGCGGGGCTCTCCGTCGCCAATGAGGTGCCTTCCGTCCTGGGCAAGCCTATCATCTTTCGCAGGAGTGCTTACTCTGTAATCCAAGCGATAGCCACGCAGCCTGTTTTATTGTTTGTGGAGTCCTGCGGCTAGGAGCGCTTCCCAGACGGGAAGGAGGGCAAGTGGGCGGTTTATGATTCTGCCCTGTGCCGAGACGACAGAGCCGAACCCTTTGATTTCTCCCAAGTAACCTGTGTGGGTGAACTTTAAACTGGGGACCTGCTTGATACTGGATCTTTTTCTGCCGGGTGGGGAGTTAGCTCCTCCACCAGAAGCTGGCTTTCTGCCTTCAAAAGGAAGGATGCCCTGGAGAGGCATAGGATTACATTTAGGGATGCTAGCCATACAGCCAAGTGTCGGGGTACCTTGGCTCTTCTTTGCAAAGTCTTGGCAAGTGTGTCTTAAATGACCACAGCGTTTCTTTTTTAAAAGCTGGTACTTCTCTTTATTTTATTTTTTTTTTGCCTGTGGACCTCTCTCCAGAAATTGGTTCTGCAATGTGGCTAGAGTAAACCATTTTTTAAAATATATCTTTACTCCGTCGTTTTCCTTTTTCTTTTAATTGGGCACACAGAAGCACAATGCCTGCCTGACTCTCAGCGTTGTCTGGATAAGTGGGAAGGGGCAGGCTCCTTTCAAGGACTCGGGCCAATTCTAAAAAGCCAGCTTTTTGTTTGTTGGGCTGCCCTTTGTCTCTGGAGGATTTTGATGCGAAAGAAGATGAAAAAGGAAGGCGCCTCAGGTTCCTTCAGACTCAAGGCAAACCCAGGCTCTCTCTCACGTGCTGTGAGTTGGATAAATTTCTCCTCCCTGTCCAGGCAGACAAAGAGGCTGTTTCGCAGTGATGGAGAGCTGTCTGTTTGTGGGCAGCAGGTGGAAGCAGATGATGAGAACTGGATATACAGAACCAGAAAAGGTGACTCGGTTTCTGCTGTTGTTATTTTAAATTTAAACATCTTTTAAAATTTTTCTTCTATAGACTTCTTTGTTCCTATCAATGATTTCTTGTCATGCCCCCCCCATTAGGAGTTTCTTGTTTGTTTTTGTGTTAGAATTCAGAATTCGGCATCGTTCATTTGTTTACATGTCTAAAATAAAAACTCCTTCAACAAGATTCAGCTTGTGACTGTAGCCTTCGGAGAAGGTTAAATAGCTGTTGCTCGCTGTGGGCGCTCTCCCTTCCCTCCCCAGTCTGTGTTGTCCTGTGACTTGGGTAAAGTGAGTGAGAAGACATCACTCTAGATGGGATCTTCTAGCCTGATGGTCCTGGACCAGTCATGAGCTCTGCTCTGCAACCGCCTTGAGAAAACTTGGGGGTCTGTGGATGGTCTTTTGGCTGCTGTCTCCTGATAAGATGAATGACTTGTGACTGAGTGCTTGAATTAGACAGGTGCTGAGCGCGATGTGGAGGGACATGGACACACAAGGGGAGCCCCTTTCAGACCAATGTTAGTGTCTGTTCTCAGGATTAGACCCCCCCCCGAAGGTAAGGAACACAGGGGGCATTCTGGTATTTCATAAAACCCCCTGTTTTCTGTATAGAATTCCTGATGTCTGTCTATTAGGATATGGGCTGTAGGAACTGAATTGTTTCTCTCTGTGATGGTCTGTGCATTGGGTGTTGTCCAAAGTCCAGCAGGGAAGCACTCTGTGTGTTACAAAGGAGCTTAGTCCAGACATTGCCGGGACTGTGTGGGACTTGTTTACTGTGTTCTCTCCCTGCCAAGAGAAACCTTGCTAGAACCTCTCAGGGATCCATTCTTGCCCCTCTTGTGGGAATCCAATCTGCAGAAATGTGAGTTAACTAACCTGGGTCCATGATCATTCTGAGCGCTCTGGGAATTAAACACAGCTCTTTTATAGGGACACTGGGTGTTGACCTGCTTGTACCTGTCTGTTGAACTTGTCGGTGTCAGAGGAAGGACTGGTTACTATTCTTTAAGATGTCGGTTGTTTATTGCATTCAGGAGGTGGTCATCAGTGGTCCCCCATCCTGAGCTTTCAAACCCAAGTTTTGAGTTCACGCTGTGCAACCGCCAGTGTCGGAATAGGCATTTGCCTTCTGGCTGGAACTGTGTAGTTTAAGTCTGGGAGCTGCTTCTCTAAATCAGGAATAAGCTGTGGTTTTGGTAAGTGGCTGGTCCATCATGGTTGAACCAAACATGTTTGCAGGGTGGACCCCATAGGGCTGTGGTTGCAAGGGAGTGCACTTTTGACTCCTCCAGCCTGTGCCAGAAGTTGCTTCTCAGGACTTATTTTGCTTCAAACCAACCGCTGCCAAGTTTCTGTTGAAGATGGTGTACGTGTGAGCATGCGGCTTTAGTACTTCCAGTGTCCGTGGTTCATCCAGATTAGCATTAAAGGGAGAGAGAGATGGAATTTGTGTGCGTTCCGTTTATTTGGAAAGCAAAGCGAATACTGTACACTTGACTTGTAGAATATAAAGAAGTCATTGTGAGGAGCTGGGGCAAGTTCTGAAGGAAGGGAAGACTTGTATATTTCCAATACAAAACTCAGTGCCTTTTATCCCTTCGTGTCACAGGGGGCACTGTCGCTTCCTCCTTGTAAATGGGGTCTACCACAGTGTGTACATTTGTAGGTTCATAGAAATAATTGGCCCAGAATAAATATTATCATTTTGGCATATGGGGTGCGGGGAAGTATGTTAAACGCTGCCTGTATATTACAAATCATAGACTTACATTCTGTTTCCATATTTAGCTTGCAAAAGAAAATTGGCTCTCTTCCTTGACATACTGTCTCAGGGGCAAGTACTAACAGTTGGGCTTTATTCCTCGTAATTCTTCCCTTTGGAGAGATGTAGAAGTAACATTTGTTTACATTAGCAGATCGAAAGAGGAACCATTTTTAAGGCAAATCAGGAAAGGCTTTGGGCTTTCTTCTGATGGGCATGAATATATAGCAGGGATTACAAGTCACCACAGAGGGTTCCCAGTGGCCATATTAAGATTGGGTTGCATATAAAAAAGCACCTAAGACCTACTGATGAGCGTATGAGGCATCTTCTGTACCTAGCTCCTAGAATGTGAACAAGTCTTTGGATTCATGTATGCTTTTGACAAACTTCCGTCCTCCTCTCCCCCACTACCTTCAGTCCTGACAGGCAGGGTGGGCAGCGGTAACCCGGAAAGTCAGCCTTCCTTGCATTCTGTGGGGCGTGGGGAGGCTGGTTCTGCCACTGCCTCTGCAGGCGTGCTCCCAGCTGCTTCAAGGCCAGACTGTTATTCCTGCCCTCTGTCGCCTGGTAACACCTTACAACACAGCCAACCTGTCGGATCCTTGGTGAATAGTAAGCTGTAGAACAACACATCCATTCCTTTGGCAAAGTAGAAGGCCTTTTCATGGTGAATCTCCAGGCTGAGGAGTAACAGTTACAATGCAAGTGTTTACATGATTACTTTTGAGGGGAGTTTGTTTATTTATTTACTTATATATTTCTTGGAACAGGTTCTTTCTACATAGCCTTGGCTGTTCTGGAACTCACAGAAATCTGCCTGCCTCTGCCTCCTGAGTGCTGGGATTAAAGAAGTGTGTCACCACCGCCTGACTACAGTTACTTTTGAAGATGACTATCAGTGCCTTAGCCTTTGATTTTGTTATTTACACCCCAGAAACGACGGTAAAATGATAGCTTCAGATTTCTGCAAATTCTTTTCGTAATATCAGAGGTGACCAGCAAGCAGGCATCTTTCTGCTACATGACTTTTTCCTGTGTATCTGTGTATTGGATGTTGCCTGAAGCAGGAATGGAGAAAGAGCTCAGAGGTTAAGAGTCCCTGCTGCTCTTGCAAAGGGCCTGAATTCCGTCAGGTGGCTCACAACTGCCTGTCACTACAGCTCTAGGGGATCTGACACCTAGAAGCCATCTGCACTCACGTGCTGGTCTCTCCTTTGCCTAGATACACATGATTGGACAGTAGAGACGCTACCAGAAGATTCATATAAATAGGCACAAAGCTATTACCAGCGAGCAAGCACGTGGACTTATCTTGTCACAGTCCGCAAGGAGTTACGAACTCTCTCGTACTGACATTTGTGTTCAGGGGACTGAGAGTGAGTGCTTAGCACGGTGATCAGTTCTTTTGTTCTCGCTGGGATGTGACCCACTTCGGCACACTCTGCTTCAACTTCATTAACTGTAGAAGCTGTGAGAGGCACTGACTCAGGAGAAAGTGGGGAGTGTGGTGGCACAGGGGCCTTGGGTGTAGCTTTCTTAGCAGTGATGGGGAGGAAGGCTGGTGGGAGGAACCTTGCTTACTGAGTTCTGGGGAGTGTGTGCTTCTGTGGAAAAGCACAGGGAGGTGTCTGAGGGGCAGTTTAAAAAAAAAAAAACTGAGGAAAAATATACAGTGTGAAGGCTTAGGGAAGGCCCGGACAAGGAATTTTGTCTGAGACCTTTTCCTGTTTTCTGTGTTCTTCTGACTGTTAGCATGGAATTAAACAGCATTTAATTAGTGATTCCTCACCACTGCCACTGAAGGTTCTCAAGGAAAGCTAATGACCCGTATTTGTCCTACGCTTCCCCTTTCCTGCTCACTGCAATAGAATAAAAGAGGCGGGGTAACAATGGAGGCCATGGGGGTGTCTTCTCATTGGGCAGAGCACATTTCCTTTCACCCCAGCTCTCTTTTTCCTGGGTAGAGGCATGATTGATGACCCTGGAATTGACAGGTCTACCAATAGAGAGGGTAGCCCTTGGTTTAAATAACATTTTTATTTTTTTTCCTGTGGATTTTTATCATCATCTGAACTTAGCAACATGACCAAATCTGTCTTGTCTATATTTCAATGTCTCCCCTCATACCAGGCTTGTAACTTCAAACATCGGACTAGTGGTACAACTCCTGTAGACTGCCTCACAGGAGTGAAGTCCTGGATTCAGTCCTGGGCACCTCCTGTCCTATGGCCCCCCAAACTAGAGGGCAGCCTTTGTGAACACCAGGGATAAGGAACAATTTGTACCCTAGGTCATCATCAGTTCTTGAGTGTAGGAGCTGTATGTAAATTGTATGTAGGAGCAATGTGTTATTTCATCCCAGTATCCCTCCTCATCAGAGAGTTGCAGAGAACAGCCCCACTGGCCATAATTGGATTAGTAATGACTAGATACCATAATGGAGAAAAATGGCTTGCCAAGACCCAATGCAGCAAGTTCAAGTTCCTATTTATATAATGTTATCTGGGTTCTGTTTAAAAACGTAGTAAAACACCTTTATAATTGTGAGACTTGAAGACAGTACAGACGTTAAGGAAGCCTAAAAGGTACTGGTAAATGTTGTTAAAGGGACATCGCAAATCTGTGCTTTGAACTAAACAAGCTTTATTTATTCTGAGGGTCACTCTGTTTATCAGGAAAGTGGTTAAATGGATTTTTATCTTAACAGAAGCACCAAGACAGATGGTCTCAGTGCATGATGGCTTGTTGTCCTTCTTAAATTCCCACCGAAGCTGTCATTCTGTGGAAGAGACAGAGACAGCCACTTGGTATTTTCTCTGGTCCACTAAGACTGCCCTTTATTGACCTTTGATTATTTCTTTTTACTTTGAGGTTGGCAGCCTCTGTTGCTTCACTACCTTGTTTTATAGAAAAAAAAAAAGAAAAAAAGACCTTTTTGGTCATTAAATTGTGGCAGTTTTACTGAAATGATGTTCTTGGTCAAATATCCTCCCTTCACTAACTTTAAAAAGTCTGTGGGCTTGTTTGAGAGTTAGAGACTTCCTCAAATGACTGGAAGTGTGTTAGTATTCAAAAAAGGGGGCTTTCTGCCAGGACTTCAGTTGAAAGTGAGTAATTTTTGCTTTTTTTCTGTTGTTGAAATCTCTTTACTAAATGATGAAAGACCTTTGAAATGGCATTATCTATCTACCATCTATCTATCTATCTATCTATCTATCTATCTATCTATCTATCTATCTATCTATCTATCTATCTATCTATCTATCTATCATGAGACAGATTCCCACTAGGTAGCCCAGGCTGGCCTAGAACTTGCTATATAAACTAGACTGCTGACCTTGTTCACCTGCTTCTGGAGTGCCAGAATTAAAGGTGTATCCAATTCTAAAACTCAACTTTTGAAAGTTTTGTTTTTAAACAAATAGTTGGTTTTTTTTGAGAAATCCTATTATTTATAAGTATTCACTATTTGTTATTATTTTAGAATACACTTTGTTTCTATGTAATTCTAAGGGTTTTCTTCAACTATAATATTTTCCATCAGACTAAAGGGTTTTTGTTTGTTTTCTTTTCTTTTCTTTTTTTGAGACAGGGTCTTATAATGTAGCTCTGGCTGTCCTGAACTCACTGTGTAGACCAGGCTGATCTGGAACTCATAGAGATCTGCCTGCCTCTGCCTCCCAAGTGCTGGGATTAAAGGTAAAGGTGCACACCACCATGCCTGTGAGTAATTTTTTTTTTAATGACTGTATTTTCTATCAAATACTTCAACTCAATACAGTCTTACTAGTTTTACCTCCTAAGGGTCTATTGTGCTTGCAGTCAACCTACCTGTCCTGATCTAGCTACGTCTTCAGTCCTTTCCCAGGCCTCTCTCCTCACCCCTGCTCTCTGCTCCCATTCTGTTTTGATTCATCCTTGAGCCTACCCTACTTCCAGAGTGATTTTTCTAAAATGCGTATTTACTCAGATTAAGCCTTTGGGGCTCTTGTCTACAGAAAGCGGCCTTCTCACTTCAGAGCACAGAACCCCTGTGCTCTGACATGTGTGTGCCCTAACTCTTACATTGTGACTAGGTATAAGCTTACTACTCGCTCTCAGACCCAGGAGTTGTATTGCATTACTTCCTCTTCCCATTCCCAGAATGCCACAGGCTCCTCCCGTGCCTGTTGACTTCCTATTTAACCTTCCAAATTCACTGTTAAACTCTGGGTAGTCTTCTCTAATCCCCTCCAGACCAAGCTGATTACTTCCTTTCCTGCTATTTCTCTGCCTTCCTCATCCCCTGTACTTGCCTTCATCATACAGTGGGGTATACTTATTTGTCTGAGTCTTGAACTTGACAGCCAAGTCTTTGAGGACAGAAGTTTTTCCCTCCTTCCTCCCCACAAGGCTGGGTGCCTAGTAAACTATGGTTAAATGGGGGAACTGTAACCTATTTGGATTCTTTGACAGTGCTGTTTGCATAAACCAGGCACTGCGTGCTTGTGACTTTGGCTGAAGCACCTCCAGGTTAGAAGTAGCTCTGTGTTTAGTAGCTGAACTCAGAGTGCAACGGAAGCCAAGGTTGACTTTGCGGAAACAGAACATTGGCAGCAGGCTGCTGTGTTTGCTGTTGGTTCTCTTAGGCTATGAACGCATCAGGTATCTTGTAGAAACATCTGACTATTTTGACTGATGAGTGAAGTTGACTCTAGTGAGCCGAGATGAGGCTTGAGAGGAGCAATGGCCATCGGGTAAGGAGAGGCTGTATGGTATTATTGTGCTCTATTCTGAACCATTTTCCCTTTGCTTTCGCTATTGTGAAGGCCGGGTTTATTCTCCCACAGCATCAGTAATTCCAAGCAATCCAATCCAGTGCAGGTCCCGACCGGGAACCCCTTGGTAGCTTTCCTTCTCAGACAGTTTATTGGCCGTGTCTTTGATGTATTCTCTAACAATGCCACGTGTTTCCTGCTTGTCACCGGGCCTCCCCTCCTCTGCTCGAACACCAAGCTTCTCACTGTTCCCAGTTTGCAGTGGCATTTGGCCTCCCCTTTTCTAGAGCAGCTTCGCACCTGCTTCTCCTTCCCTGTCACCTCTGTCAGTCCTCACTCGGCAGTCACCTCAGTCTTTAGATGTTTGAGATGGTCACAGTAGGCTCTCCTCCTAATCGTTACGTCTCCCATCCCCTCCCACCTTGAAAACATTCACCACCATCTAAAATATGTATTTTATGTGTTTATGTTCAGTGTTATCTATCTCCTCCAAGTAGAATTTAGCCTCCCAAACTAAGGAGAACTGTGTCTCACCTTGGTAGCCTGATACTTCTTAGTAGGTGTTCAGTTTTTTTGTTACTGAAGGAGTAAGTGAGGTTGGTGGCTGCTCGGAACCTCTGGACATTTGTTTGTGTCACTTGCTAATTGTAGAATTGGGGACAAGTCACATGAACTCTTTATGATGAATGGTATACTATCTATTTATAGATCAGTAGCAAGTATGATTTTTTTTAGATTTATTTATTTATTTTGTTTACAGTGTTCTGTCTGCATGTATGCCTGCAGGCCAGAAGAGGGCACCAGATCTCATTACAGATGGTTGTGAGCCACCATATGGCTGCTGGGAACTGAACTCAGGACCTCTGGAAGAACAATCAGTGCTCTTAACCTCTGAGCCATCTCTCCAGCCCCCAAGTATGGTTTTTTTTTTTTTTAAATGAAAATGTGAATGAATTTTAGATACCTTAGAGCAGAGGTTCTCATCCTTCCTAATGCTACGACCCATTAATACAGTTCCTCATGTTGTGTGACCACCAACCATAAATTTATTTCATTGCTACCTCATAACTATAATTTTGCTCCTGTTGTGAATTATAATATAAATATCTGATATGTGGGATATATGATTTGTGACCCCTGTGAAAAGGCCATTCAACCCCCAAAGGGTCACAACCCATAGGTTGAGACCTGCTGCCTTAGAGATCAGTTGTGGCTGGATTTAATGGTACTGGCAGTTGGGTTGTATCTCTTCACTATCAACAGTGAAGTGAGTTAGAGCATACTTTGCAGAAGTTTCCATGTAGAAACAAGTGTCTTTGGAGTGGTTGCATAACCAGGTGTAAGCTATGCCTTCCTTTACGTAGTACTCCAAAGAACCTATACTTCAGTATTTTGGTCAAATCCTGAGATAAATAAAATATTAAATTGTAAGCCGTGTCTGAATCAGTCAGTTCACCCCTAGTTATTATCCTTAGCGGCTGTCTGGTGAGAGCTTATCAGGCTAAATACTACCTAACAACACTCAATATGAATTAACTCGTTTAAAAGATATTGTCCAGGTATCACAGATGGTCACTAAAAGTAACAACTGATTTGATAATCAGGAAAGGGTCAGATCATAAGAACGAAACTGGCTGGGACATTTATCCAGACAGAGAAGTGACGTCAGCAGTAACCATGGATGTTTTGGGGTCATAGACTCAGTAGTTTGGCTTTGGGGGTATGTGCTTCCTACCTCTTCGAAGTTTCATCTATGTCTTTCCCTGTGTCTTTTACTTTGTACATTATAGTGGTATATTATTTGTGCTTTAATAAATAAAGCTTGCCTGAAGATCAGAGGGCAAAGCAGCCATACTAGTCAGCCATACAGGCCAAGGAGTGGTGGCACACACCTTTAATTCTACGACTGGGAGACAGGGGCAGATGGATCTCTGTGAGTTCAAAGCCATCCTAGGCTACACAAGATTGAATCTGTCTAAAAGAGAAACAGAGCTCACACAAAGGTGACCCCAGCACTTGGGATCACATGTCTTTAATCCCAGGAGAAGGGAGGTGGAGACAGGATATGACTGGGAAGAGAGAGGAATATAAAGGGGAAGAGACAAGAACTCAGTGGAGTGTGGAGTCTGAGGTTGGTGGAGAGCAGTACAGGATCTCCCTTTCGGTCTGAAGATTTGGTAAAGGTAAAAGGAATCTCTAGTGGTTGGCTGTTTTACTTTTCTAATCTTCAGCTTGAACCCCAATATCTGTCTCTGGGTTTTTATTATTCGTGCTGCAGTACGTCAGTGCACAGGCATGGTGGGAATATGGGATCAGTAGACCATGGGGGTGTGGCAGGCTAAATGGAATAGGATCAGAACCACGCTGTTTGGGAACTATGTCGTGAGAAAAGACAAAGTACTGGCTGAGACTTTTAAATCCTCACACAGAGAAAGCAGTTACGGAACTACAGGTTTCCCAGTTAGACTGTCTTTATTAGGGGACCTCATAGATTTATAGTGACATGTCCCTGGTGGTAGTGACACTTGAGGGTTTTTTGTTTTTTTTTTTGGATTTTCAAGTCAGGGTTTCTCTGTAGCTTTTTGTGCCTGTCCTGGAATTAGCTCTTGTAGACCAGGCTGGCCTCAAACTCACAGAGATCCGTCTGCCTCTGCCTCCCGAATGTTGGGGTTAAAGGCAAATACTTTTAAACATCTTTTAAGCTGTATGAAAGGCAGTTGGTTGTTGCCTTAGATTTCAACTCTTTCTCATTAAAGGTGACTGTAGGTGGAGGCTGCCCACACCTGAATAATCATACAAAACTATATTAATTACAACACTGTTTGGCCAATGGCTTAGGTACATTCCTAGCTAGCTCTTACATCTTAAATTAACCCATTTCTATTAATCTGTGTATCATCATGAGGGTGTGGCCTACTGGTAAGGTTTCGGCATTTTTCTCCTTCAGCAGCTACGTGACGTCTCCCTGACTCTGCCTTCTTTTTCCCTGTGTTCAGTTTAGTTTCCCTGCCTAGCTTTATTCTGCCCTACCATAGGCCAAAGCAGCTTCCTTATTAACCAATGGTAATAAAACATACTCACAGCATACAGAGGGGAATCCTACATCAGGTGACATTTGTGGTGATCACTGCCTTAATGCATTGGATTGGAAAATACTTTAATTGACTCCCCTACTGCTTGCACACATGCATATGCCTGCAATGAGGCTGGAGAAACCTGGAGCTGGCTATGTGATGCCTCTGGTCACACCTGGACCGTCCATACCACTCTTCTCTTCCATGCCGTCAAACTCAGCATTGGCAGAACAGTCCCAGTCATTTCATGGCTATCGGACAATTTACTAGTTATGACGGATGGTAAACAAACAATTATTTGGCTCTTGCCCAGTCACACTTGAATGTTTAAACGTGGCTGGTATGTGGCAAACGTCCATCCAGTGCAGCAGAGGTGTTGAAAGCTGTCTTCTGTAGAAGTAGGAGTTTGTTAGTTCCATTTCCCAGTTGGGTTGTGAGCTGCAGCACTTAACCCTCATGGTCCTGTGACTGGCAGATGGTGGGGCCTTGTGTTTTAAGAACTGCTCTTGCTTGCTTCTGAGAAAGCCACACTCAGGAGCAAGGCTATTCCAGGGGCAGGACAAGAACGCCTTGAATTGGGAGGTTACCCCGAGTGGCGTGTCCCTTGGAGTTTTCCTATAGGAGGCGCTCAGGAGGGTGGGAGTCAACCTTGCCAGTTTCCTGCTGCCCTCTCAGTTTTGAAAAAGACTACACTGAGAGTCGGAATGAGTGGACGATAACGGGGAAGGATGGTCATAAAGTCGAAGGAGTGGGCCATGCATAGAGATGCCCATCTCTGATGACTTGGTTCAATTTTTCAGTTTGCTTCCTGCTTGACTAATTGTTTTAGATGTGTTTTAAGCCACAGCTTAACATTTCTTAATGTGGTTGAAGAGAATATGGAGGGAGATTAAGACTGGTTAACAAATTCTAGTTGTGCAAGGAAGCCAGCAGGTGTGAGTTTGATGGTCCGTCCTTCCTGAGGGAGAGCTTAAAGTAACAACCGCAAGCAACTGAGATTTCTGTAAACTGTATCGTTTGGTTTTTGTCTAGTCCCTCGCCTCTGTCCCCTGAGGTGCTCTGTCGTTTTGTAACGAGAAACTCCTCCGCTCTGGCAGAAACTGGGTTTCCAGTGTTCCTGGGGTGCATTTTGAGATAAGCTGGAGTCCTTCCCAAATACAGGTTGAGTATTGATTTAGTCTTGATTGGCCAGGGATCCTTTTACAAAGCAGACACTATGGTTGGCAAGTTCACCTTCACGGCTGGTTGTGGCTGCAGCTTGGTTTGGTTGCTGGGATCACCTTGACTGATGGTTTCTTATTTACATAATTTCCCACCCTGCTCCTGGCAATAGAAAGTACAGAGCTCTGATTTCCTGGAGAAAGAGATTAGGTTTCTACTTTAAAGCAATTATATTGCTTAGTTAGTTAACATACTCTACTCCTAGTATAAAAAGGTGGTTGAAATGTTTTCTGCTTTCTTTCTTTATTAGCTTCCTTAGCGTGTTTGCCTGAATGTTGCCCCATCTGAGAATTCTGTCTGTCTGACTTATAAGTGGATTTTGAGATGGTATTCCTGTTTTGTGTACCTCTTTCGTCATGAGACTGGAGCGTTTTGGAGTGTCTGAGGAGATGTCTTGCCCTGAGTATTCCTTCGAATCATCTGATCTTGGTCACATTCCACTGTCTGATACCTGTGTTGGTTTATTAAGTTGTCCCTTATGTTACTGTAGCCAGGGAATGCTGGCACCGCTTCCTGGAGAAACACTGATGCTGGGTTCTTGTCTCAACCACTAATACCCTGAACAAAAATATGATTAGAAGTTTTTTGTTGTTGTTGTTGGTATTTTTTTACTGGTTTCTGTAACAAATAACAACCCCTCCCCCCCGCCAGTGCCCCAGAAATAAATGCTCGTTTTAGAAGAGGGCATAATCTTCTAGAATGGAACCATGGTGTGAATATTTGGCTCTCGGTTACCAAAATGTTGGTCGTCAGTCGGACATGTTCTGATGTTTAACTTGTGTCTGAATTAATGTCCTTCACCAGTTTCCTAGTTCTCATGTGGTTCATCTGTTTGCACGTACACAGGCTTCATGAGACTGATGATCTGCCCTGCATGTCTACATGGGATACCCCTGGTTTCCACTTATTCTCCCTTATTAAGACTGAAATGTTAGTCCTGACCGAGTTAGTTGTATTATCACTCATTGGATCACAGTCTTGAGTCAGTAAAATGATATCTTGTGTCAGTGTCAATTTTCAGTGGTGTCTTCTCTGTGTCCGGGACAGCTCCTTCCTGCTAAGTAGATGTGACAACTCTCAGGCAGCTTGTTGCTGCAGAAAGGTCCAGAAAGCCTCAGGTACTCTGAGCTCCAGTGTGGATTAGGGCTGCACCTCAGAAAACCAACTTGTGACGGCAAATACTGAAGGAAGCATTTCCCCACCACTGAAATTCCTCCTCTGGGTCCCCTCTGTGCCAGGAGCCCAGGACCAAGTGAGCGTGCAAGAAGCAGCCCTTGAAAAATGGCAGCAGGCCGAGTATTTTCCACTGTGAGCCTCATTGCCTGCCTTGGTGTGACATCGCGTGACATTGAAGTGGCTGCTAATCACGCTGGCTGATTCCTTGCACCTGCTGGCTGACCCTAGGGGAAATCTGTGAATAGCAATGTCTGGCCAGTGTCTGCCTTATTCATTATGCTTGTTGTCCAGTCTCCAGAAGGGAAGAATTAGTGGAGATATTATATTCACTTAAATTTCCATATGTGTGTGTACATACTCATGCGTGCGTCTGTATATATGTGTGCACGTGCAGGCCAGAGGCCAATGTTGAGTGTGTCACTCTGTTGCTCTCCACCTTATCTTTTGAGACAGTGTCTCTCATCATATCTGGATGTCACCAATTAAGCTAGAATCGCCAGGCAGTGAGCTCCTGAGGCCTTCTGGTCACCATACAAGCCCCACCCCGCCCAGTGGTGGGGTTACAGAGCTGCCACACTAGTGTTTTAAATGCATGCGGGGGATGAAACACAGGTCCTCATGCCTGTATGGTGGGCACCTTACCCACCAAGCCATCTCCCTAGCCACTTAAATCTACCCTTGAATTGTTAGACTCTAGCCTGCCTGGAGGGAAGAGACTGTTTCACCTAGAAGCAGCATTTTCTTAGCAACATCAAGTATTTGATTAAACTGGTGGCTGGTGGGAGAGAATCGTCTTGACACTGTGCTAGCCCGAGTCAGGTAGAAAGCACTGTTTTTGCTGTCATTGGGACTGCTATGAGCATTATTCCAAGCCAGGAAGAAAGGACATTTACCTTGTGGACAGCTGAAACGAACTGTTTGAAATGTTTGGTTCCGAACGTCGTTCTGTATTGTACTGTGTGTTGAGCCTATTTGCAGATCGGAGTTTACACAGTACCCGCACACAAGTGATCTCATTTCATTGTGATGACAGCCCTGTAAGACGGGCAGGACAGGTGGCATTGTCCCCTTCTGTAGTGAGAAGGTAGGGTTCTGGAAGATTAAATGATTGATTTGCAGCCAGCCCGGAAAGAAAAGAGATAGAGGGGATTCGAGCCCACTTCTTGCGGTTTAGTTCCACCTTCTTCCTGGGTGACACTGCAACTCTGTAGTTCAGGGATACAGTTTAATTTTTTTGCACGCGTGGCGGGGGCTCTTTAGTGTAATCTGTGAATAGTCGCCATCTGCCATGGTCCTGATGGGCACTGGGCTTGGGAGCATCTTTGTCTTGGCAGGAACTGAGTCTCCACTGTGTTTGTTGTATTGTGACTACTTTACAATTCTCTTTTTCCGTTAGGCTTTATTTTTTCTTTTTCTTTTCTTTTCTTTTTTTTCCGAGACAGGATTTCTCTGTAGCTTTGGAGCCTGTCCTGGAACTAGCTCTTGTAGGCTGGTCTCAAACTCACAGAGATCTGCCTGCCTTTGCCTCCCAAGTGCTGGGATTAAAGGCGTGCGTCACCACCGCCCAGCTTCTTTTTTCACCTCTGTATTTGATCCCGTTTTTGGGTCACCATGCCATGTACTTTGGTGTTTCTAATTTGTGATCTTATGGGAGGGTCTGGGGAGTCCAGTTTATCCCAACTGTATTGATCTAGAGACTTATGAGATCCTGACCCACAATCCTGAGTACCCTGGTCAGAGGCCAATGTGATTCTGGCTTCCTGATCTCATTTTCAATGCTTGAGTTTGTCAGAAAAGTGTTCCTGTAATACACAATTGTCTTTTACGTAATTATCTGCTGTTGGCCTTTCTTTTCCTGTACTGTTGAATTAGTGTATGTTTACATCACTGTACAGTCCTGTGGCTGCATGTAGGCATCCCAGTTTTTTTTGTAAACGTTGAAGTTTAAACATACCTATAATCCCTCTGTTAAATTGGATCGCTGTCGCAGGCATCATTTACTGAGAAAGCGAGTTTAACTTCTCAAGCTTTGGCCTCACTGTTAACCACTATCCTCTACAGCGCTGAGCTTTCTTTCCTTCCTTAATGACATCTCTCTTTCCTGCTTGCAGTTGGTATTGGGTCACGTATATTCATCTGGTAGACATCCCTCCCCCAGACTTTCTTTCTTTCCTTCTTTCTCCCTTCCTTCTTCCTATTTTTGAGCTGAGGACTCATGTCCTCTGTGGTGTGTTTACATTTGTGGTCATCCTGCCTCTGCTGCCCTAGGGCTGGGATTGCAAGGGAGTGCCACAGTGCTTAGCCAGAATTTCTGTTTCATGTCTTGCTTTCACATCATTTGACTTTTTAAAAGTAGAGACAGGGTGAAGAAAGGTAACTTTCTGTTACTGATAGCCACATCTCCAATGAACATTTTTGATCCCAAGCTTCAAATAACAGTTGACCCTTATGAATACAGATGGGAATTACATGGAATAAGACTGAGAAAGCTGATTCTTACTATTTTTTTCCTCTGTGAACTGCTAATAACCCCAACACGCAACATTCACGTGACCTTTCAATAACCTGTTGAAATGACATAAGCCCTATCTTGGACCCATGGTAGCTGCTCAGTGAGTACTTTAGTTTGTTCATAAGAGAACGGCAAAAAGTATTTAAGTAAAATTTACATTTGTACACCAGTTTATTATAAGAAGGATGCAAAAATGTTTAAGTGCGATTTAAATTAATTGAAAACAAAACTTAAAACTTTTGTGACACAAGAATTGAAGCTCGGAGAGAACTAGCAATTTTCCTGTTTCGTAAACGTTGGCGAGTTCATCAAAGGAGACCGTCTCCTGGCAGGAAAACCTCTCATTCCCAACTTATTCATACCACCTGGGCTATGATTCCTAGGGGGAATGGCATGTTTAAAATCTCTTTCCTGGTGAAATGAAAATTCAAATAATTCTCTTCTTAATTAGAAAAACAACCTAAACAATTTGTGAGATGATCGCATCTGTGGCCATCTAGTTCCCTTCCTCAGCTCCCTTGGAGTGTTTTAGTAAGTAGTTGTATGTAATAACTAAATCAGGAATGGGAGGGACTCCTGTCAGACTTACTTACCTTCCCAGCAGGCGTAGGGGCTGAGGCTCTTCGAGCCCTGTGTCATTCCTTGTCTGACAGAGGAAGCAAGGAGCAGACAGGTGAGTCAGATGGCTCAAGACCCAGGACTAGCAGGGGCCCCTGGCCTTGTGTTCTTTCTCCCATCTTAAATGGTATTGAAAGTGTGCTCTGTTCTATTACTTTCTTTGGCTTTTGACGTTCCTGACTGATGTGTGGAGGTCAAATGATGGATTCCTCTGCTGAGCTCCCGGGGCATGCTTTGGAAGTTTATTCTGTGTCCCCTAGAAGGCTTTCTAAGCAAACATGCCTGGGACAAGCAACTTAGTATTGCCAAGGCAGAGGGGGAGAAGCCTTGGTCCTGGAAACAGGCTCTCAGTGTCAATTTTATTTCACTCAAAGACAAAATGCATTCATTTCGTGGCAACATGGGAAGGGGTGGGGAGAGCAAACCCATGTGCCCCAAGCTGCTGCCTCTCTTTTGTTTGAACCAAAGTCCCTGGAGACAGTCCAGTGACTTGCACAGAGCCGTCAGAGTCACACCTGCCTCCAAAGGAGCAAACACATTCTTCAGCTTTTGGTGTGGCATTCTGTGTTTAACAGATACCTTTTCTCCCCTTGAGTGACTGTAGATTTATTATAGTTAATAGTTACATTTGTAGGCACACAAAATAACAATAAAGTGCAAGGCAATTTCAGCCTTTTGCTCATAACAGAATTGTAAACCACTTGGGTTAAAATTTAACTTTACTGATGTTAAGCCAGAGAGAGCGGGGGAACAGCAGAAAGGAAAAGTGAAGAAGCGCTGGCCGTGTTCCACCTGATCCGAGCAGAAGGCTGTGTTGTGGGATGTCGGGTGCTCTGCAGACCCAGGGACCCTGTGATCATCCCGGCCACAGCATGCACTCCACCCCTGAAATCGCCCTACCAATTTTCAGAATCATTTTCGTCCTAATTTTAAACTCCTGAGGACAGAGGAAAAGACTCAAGGAGGCCAACTGTGGTCGTTTCCTCAAACCATTATCGTGACCAAATCCTACGGGTCCTGAAATAACTTTCCCATTTCAAACTGCCCCGCTCCTTAGGAGACTTGGCAGCTGGAAGGGAAATGATTAGTTTCTTCCTTGAAGTGTGGTCACTCAGGTTAAAGTGGGTCAAAAGTTGGCGAATGTGGGGATTTCAGAAATAAGCTACTCTTTAATAGAAATTCTGTAGGTTTTATTTGTTTGTTGTTTGTTTTTGAGACAGGCTCTCCCTTCCCATAGTTCTGCCTCTCTCTCTCGCTCCTGACCGTTGGGATGAGAGGAGTGAGCTACTACATCTCCTGAAATTCTGTAGTTCTCTTTAGATCTTTGAGTTTTCCAAATATATAAATGGTTTTTGTTTTTAAAAAAACTATCTTAAATTTCTAAGTCACAAGGGACTTAAATATTAGAACAATATACTTAGTTCTCTAGATAAAAACCATCATAAATTTTAATTTAGTTTACTATATCCTGCTAATCAATATCTTAGTGTGTCTATTATTTTTTTTTAGCCTTTCTACTTGATTATAAGTAGTGATAGCTGTACGTCTTTGGTTTTGAATTTGCTTTACGTTGTGGCACAACTTGGGGCTGCCACATGAAGGAATAGCTCTGACTTAGGCCGGTGTCTAAGTTTCAGAAGGATGTCTTCTCAGGTGGAAGAGGAGGGAGGCTCTGTTTCTGCTGTTGGAAGTTCACCTTTAATTCCTCAGGTTCCCCAGCTACCCCATCAGCTGGGGAAAGCATGATGAACATGCTTTCAGTGGTTTATTTTGGCGGGGTCCATTTTTCTGAGGGTACGGGGGGCAAGACCGGGATTGATATGTGGATTTTAGAAATCAGTCCCCCAGGGAGCACATTGATGAAGTGTAGCGATGAGAACACAGGATGCTGGGGCGGCCCTGTGCTTATTTTTCTGTCCTTTAACCTGGCCCCTTCTCAATATGGCCCGTGTGTCGTCGCCACCCTGACAGGGGCAGAGCTTTGAGAGGAAAGAATTAGAGACTCTGGCAGTTCTGTTTCTCTCTCCTGTTACAGATTTCATTGTGACTTTCCTAAGGAATAGGGTTTGAGGTCATTATTGTGACATATTTGGGCCTCCTCCCTCCAGCTGGACATGCCAGCCTTAATACTCTTATAATACACACTTCCGGAAAGATTATTTTCTTTCTTTCCCGCTTTTGTCATCCTCCAGATATTTAATTGGTGCAGAATGAGGGTGGGGACAGAGCTTGCCAAGCTGGTGATGGACTTGCCTTGGGAAAGAATCATCTGTGTTAGCAAATGAGACCAAAGAAGCGATTGTCCCTAAAACTTCTATCACTAAATCAAATTATTCCTAGTCATCAACTGAGTCCTCAAGAGGCTGTTGTTATTTGGTCGTAGGAACTTATGGGTTATGGTTTGACAGTGTGACTTGTGTGCAAAGAGTGTCAGTGACTTATTTGATAACAACTTTAGTTTTGTTCTTGAGACAGGGTCTGTGTAGACCAGGCTGGCCTCAAAATCACAGAGACCCTCTTGCCTCTGCCTCCCAATGCTGGGATGAAAGGTGTGCGCCACCAGATCCCACCAATAAGGAGTTTTAATAAAAGTATGCATAGGGAGAGAATCATTCCCATTTATTTGATTTTTAAGAAATGCATTAAATATTTAAACTTTTTTTTAATAGAAATACCAGTAGGGTTGGATATATGTCCCATCTGGGGTTTGTATTTTTCTGTTATTCTTTGCGTTTGCAGAGACTAGTGAAGAGTAGCGCGGACTGTATGGGGTTATGCTCCAAGCATCTGCTCACCTGGCCTGTCGTGTTCCAGGCACCCTTCGTGGGAAAAGGAGCAGGGCTTTGCCTTGAGGAACTCTGGTTTTAGGCGAGCCGTGGGTAGCTGGATGAGTGGAGTGTGGTTGAGAGCCCAAGGGGAATGAGTTCTTTCTGGAGAGGGAGCTGCTCCCATAAGTCTTTAATGAAGTGAGAAAACTGAGTGGGAGCGGGGCTGCCTTCCAGACAAAGCAAATGACAGACTCACCAGAGATGCCAAGGTGGGAGACCCTGTGGACTGGCACGAAGCGTACCGAAGGGGCCACTTAGGAGGTGTGGCCGAAAGAGTTGTCAAATTTAATTGAGTCTAATTCTAGAGGCGCTTTTATTGCTAGATGAGGAGTGTGAGATTTGTTCTTTGTATGTGTGTGCATGTGTGTGTGTGTATGCATGTATGTGTATGTTGCATATATATGTATGTCTATATGTGTTCATATGCATGTATGAATGTGTGTATGCTTGTGTGTAAGTGATATATATGTGTATACATGTATGTATGCAGGTAATATGCATGAATGATGTATGTGAATATACATATATGTGGTATGTATATATGTGCGTATATATTACATAAGTGGAGAAATAACTTTCTCCCCAAGGGAGAAAGAGCAATTAGAGTCCTTTTTTAAAAAATGTAGGAATGAAAGCGGATTGAGGTCAGATTTAGTAAGATGAGAAAGCAAAATGACTTGAAAGGTGTGAAGGAGGTTCTAGCTTGAAGCAAAATAGCCAAAGGCACTCATTTGGGTTTTCTCTTTAAAAAAGGAAAGATTTATTCTGCCTTGTGACTACAGAGGTTATCAGCTGGCTCCAATGTTTTTGACCCGTGGCAAAGTAGAATCATGGCTGAAGGGCATCATAGGGAAAAGGGCATCATTGCTCACCTTGTGGCAGCCCGGAGTTAGGGAGTCTCCTCCAGAGACCTGAGTCCTCCACCTAGGCCCACTTCCCCAGAGTGTACTCAGCTGTGAACTCATCACCCTCCTATCCTTTGATGGAGTTGGTTTCTCATGATCTAATCACTGTTCAGTAGCCCCACCAGCTGGGAACCAGACATTTAGCACACAAGCCTTTTCCTGGGGATACGGTATCCAAGCCATAACAAATCCTGCCCCTGGCCTTGTGCCTGTTTCCTAATGCAAAATACATTTTACTGAACCACAATTCCTGCCAAACTCCCAACAGTCCCAACCTTATTCAAAAGTTTTAACCTAAAGTCTCTTCGGAGACTCAAGCTATGAACCCATTGTTTCCGTTGTTTTCTTTCATTTTTGCTATTGTTATTTTACTTAAATGGGTTGCCTGTACAATGGCCCAGGGCAGGCATTCCCATTTCAAGCAGAATACATGGAGACATAGAAAGGAAGGATATAGCTAAGCAAGAGCGAAACCCAACAGGGGAAATGTTCAGCCCTACAGTTCCAAGCCTGGCAGCTGGGGGTGGTGTGAGATCCCGCATCCTTGCAGGCCGCAGCCCACGTGACTTCCTTCCTGGATCATGTCTGCTTGTGTCCAGCAGCTTTCCTTGGCAAGTGTTGCACCTTGCTGACCCCTTCAACTTCTAGAGTCTTCTCTTGCAGCTCCAGCTTTACTTGCATAGCTTTTAGAAGGTGAAGCAGGGGTACGCCTCACACAGGCCACCAAAGGTCTTTCCTGACTAGCCTGTCTTGGGTGAGGCTACACTGATTCCCTGGGCGTCCTCAAGGCACTGCCTTCACCCCAGCAGGGCACCTAGCTCCCTTTTGAAAGCATAGTTCTCTTCAGCAACAGTGACCCCCAGACTTGCCGCTTTAACGTGCTCCTTTTCTGGACTAATCCCAAACTTTCCAAATCTCTCTAATCTGTTTTTAAGTTCATATTTTCACTGAAATTATGGCTAAAAGTAGCCAGCAGTACTCATGCCACAGCCTGAAGGTTGTCCTCACTAGATTAAGTAGACCACCAAATTTAAATTTGGCCTGATGTCAATACAAATGTCTTAGGACATGGGAGAAAATATGACCATATTTTTTGTCAGAACATGACATGCGTGGCCGCTAGTGCAATGCCCAGTAGAGTTCTTGTTCCCATGTAAAGCTGTATGACCATGGTTTACTGTTGCTGGCATTTTTATTGGCATTCTAGTCTTTGGGGCTCCCACCTCAATCACCTGCGTAGCATTCCAGGTACTCTCTAATCTCCTTCTCCAGACTTTTCCAAATTGTTTGTGCAAACCAGTTCTAAAGGCCCAAACCCCATGGTCAGGTATATTGTCACAACAAGGACCCTGTTTGCTGGTGCTGAGTTTCTGTGTTAGCCTTTTTTCTTTTAAATCACTATAATGTATTATATTGGCAAATTGTCGTGAGTTGCTTGAGTTCAATGAGAAGCTGGTCCTGGAAGCAGGATTCTCTCCCCCCCTCCACCCCTCCATATACATTTCAGACCCAAGCATGTTTGTCTCAAGTGTCTTCCAAGGCTGCTTGCCTGGGGATCCAGGCTCAGATCATGGTAGGAGGAGCTGGCTTTCAGGCCAACAATCTGTTCGTCTACTGGGGTGGCCAGCCTTGGATCACCACAGTGATGGACTAGTTTAACCTATCCACCAGGGGCTACAAGTCTACTTAACACATGTGAGGCCCTAAGTTCAGCCCCTAGTGTTTCAGTGATCGAGAGGCTGCTTAATATGTTAAAAACAAAACAAAAACCTAGTTTTAATTCTAGGAGGAATGAATGGTGAACTAACCAACGGGGAGAAAAGTGAAATTAGCTAATTTAAACTTATAATGTTATAATTCTTTGTCTTCTTCCTCTCGTATCTGTGGGTGTAACAGGTGATGGGCAAGGCCTGACTGGGTTGCTCTCTGACAGAGTCTGAGCACTGATGCAGTCACATGTACAGTGGTAGGGTGGGCTTGAACTTGGGTCCGCATGCTTGTGCAACACGCTGTCCCCTTCCTTGTGTTTGAGGCAGGGTTTCCCCTGTTGTCTCTGTGGCTGTGCATAGGCGCTTCCTGTTGATTCTACTTTCTCTGCCTCCAGTTTTCACAGTAAAAGTGTGGGATTGCATATACAAACTGGTGTCTGGCCTTTTAGGTGGTGTCCAGTATGCCTCTTTGGCTTTTTGTTTTTTTTTTAAGTTTTATCTATCTATCTCTCTATTTAATGTGCATTGGTGTTTTGCCTATATATACGTCTGTAGTCAGAGGCTGGTCATTCGTTCCTGGCCTCCCTGACCTGAAATAATCACACAGAAACTGTATTAATTATAACACTGCTTGGCCAATGACTGTAGCATATTCCTAGCAAGCTCTTACATCTTAAATTAACCCATTCCTATTATCTTATATGGCTAACCCTGCAAGGTTACAGCTGGCAGCTCTCGTCTTTCTCTTCTGGTGGCTACATGGTTCTCACTGACTTCACCTACTTTCTCCCAGCATTCAGTTTAGCTTTCCCACCTAGCTCTGTTCTGCCCTATCACAGGCAAAAGCAACTTCTTTATTCATTAACCAATAAAAGTGACACATATACAGAAGGACTTCCCACATCATATATCTCTGTTAGGATATCATATTCCCTGGAACTAGAGTTGCAGACAGTTGTGAACTGCCATGTGGGTGCTGAGAATTGAATCAGGGTCGTCTGGAAGAGCAGCTAGTTTTCCCAACTGCTGAGCCATCCCTGCATCTCCCTCTTTGGCTTTTTTGATAAGAGGGAGAACCCTATTTTTTTTCCCATAATTTTATCTTTTTTTTTCAGTAATGAAATAAGAGTTTTGAGTTAATCTTTAGTCACTGATTCTATGTGTTATGTAACTTCATCCCTAATTTATCCTCATCACACTGGTGAAATCAAAATTCTTGTATCTAAGCCACTTTCACTGGAGTGCTTGGGAAGATAACAAGGTTGGCTATGTGTTGGCTACCACTCTGTCCGGTGGAGGTACTGCTAAAGTTTAATACGAGGCTGGATGTTGTAATCCCACAAGGGAACAAAGAGGTTGCCGCCCTGACTTTAGTGTTGGCAGGGAAGACCTTTGTTTTGTCCAAAGGGCTCTGAATTCTGTGCCTTGTGCATCATTCCAGCCTGCTTCTCTCTGTACAGGAGTTTGAACAATTATTTTCGCCCTCAGGAACAGTGATCAGTAGTGGCAGAATAATTTTAATTCATAGTCCTTA
>PVIU01019153.1:0-37045 GCA_004026605.1 Ondatra zibethicus | reverse complement strand
GGTATTCAGGCAGCAGAGGAGAGGGTGCCAGAACTAGCCTTGTACCATAGTCACATTGATGATTATCTTGATTACCATTATAGAAATTTCATCCGATGGATGGAGATAGAGACAGAGACCCACATTCACATCAGAGCAATGGATTGAGCCCCCAAGGTGCAGTTGAAGAGCAGAAGGTGGGAGAAGATGAGTTAGGAAGGTAGGACCGTGAGGGGCTGGTTCACCTACTGAGACAGTGTGCCTGAACTAATGGGAGCGCACCAATCCAGCTGGACTGGGACTGAATGAGCATATGATCAAACCAGACTCTCTGAGTGTGGCGGCGAAAGTTGGCAGATGGAGAACCCATCAACAATGACACCAGGACCTATCTCTTCTGCATGTATTATCTTTTTGGAAATAATAAGTTCTTATGAATGGATTAATTTGGTTATTTAGCTTGAGAATTAGTGGCAGGCATGGACTGCTGATTAATGACTAAATCCAGTTCCCCTTTCCTCTCTATCTTAAACATGCATACTTGCTTCTAAACTATGAGCAACTTGAAGGCACTCTTCAGATGCTGACAACAACCTTTGGACTTCCAGACTCTGGAACCATGAGCGAAAAAACGCTACACTGTATAAATTGCCTAATCGGTGCTATTATGTGTTAGCTGCAGAAAATAGACTAAGGCACTGCTCATTCATTTCCAGAGCTCCTGTGTTCTTTAGCTAAACCTGGGTATTCCAAGCTCCACTGAAATATTCCTATTTATGGAGAGGAGACCAGCTGTCCTCTGAGAATCATAGGTTTGGTTTTTTTTTGTTTTTTTTTTTTGCTTTGTTTTGTTATTGTGTGTGTGTGTGTTTGTATTTATGAGAAATACATTGAAAAGTAATATCTAGGTCCTGGAGTTCCGCACAAAGACACAACCGGGTGAAAGTGCTGGGCCATTTTTTAAGATTTATTATGTTATTTTGTGTGTATGGGTGTTTTTTTTCCCTGCATGTCTGTCTATGTACCATGTGTATTTATGTATTTCTGAAGGCCGGAAAAGAATATTAGATCCCCTGAGACTGGAGTTATAAATGATTATTAGCTGCTATATGGGTGATAAGAATCAAAACTGGGTCCTTTAGAAAAACAGCCAGTGCTCTTAACCATTGAGTCATCTCTCCAGCATTTCTAGAGGAAAAAAGACCCTGGAACATATACCTGCTTCATTAAAAGGAGTTCATTTTGGTTTTTTTCTCTTGCAGTTTAGCGCTAACATTATTCAGATGCCCTTTAAATGTGATTTCTTAGTGACTTTTCTCCATATTAATGAAATGTCAAACTCTGGTTGTGTGATCTCTGTCACACACCTTATCATAGCGTCATATTATGCCAATCTTAGAAGTCATTCTGAGTATTGCTTCTCCTCAGCAGAGTTAAGGCATGTTCCTTGCAGGTTTTTTTTTTTTTTTTTTTGTGTGTGTGTTGTTCAATACATGTTTGGCAAATAGAACCAAGTGTGTTTGCTGATACATAATCCAGAAGCTATACATACCCATCATTAAAACAACCTCTGGTTTAGGGGGTAGAATTTCTGTGTAAGCTGTAAAGATCTACTTAAATATACCATTGATGCACAGAAAAATGTACATGATATACAGTAAAGTACTACTTTTCCAAAAATAAATGCCTGTTATCTCTTTTGTATTGCTAATCCTCTGTGTGACATTCTAAAGCTCTTTTAAATATTTTTGTATTAACATTGAAATGCTCCATCTGGGTGGCTTCTGCATCTGCTTGGGTATTAATAGTCTGTTCTGATCTGTCTCCATTTATGGAGGCGCTGTTATACCAGAAAAGTCTGGATAGTTTGGCATGAAACCCTTCATAAAAAGAAATAAAAACAAACAGATCCAAAGGTTTGGTGGCTCAGACTTATTGAAACAACAGTGACCACAATCACAGGCAATTCTTTTTTATAACTCATTTTATTTTTTTATCAAAAATTAACCACGGATGGTACTATGCAAATGGAATATCCACACTCATGTTTTAAAAAACAGTTAATGGTACTGATTTTGAAAGAGGTCTCATTTTACTAATCACCAGTTAACCAGTTTTTCAATATATACCCACAGTTAAATACCTGTATGTGGGCAAAGTTGTGTTGTGAGCATGGAGGGATTTGTATTGAGGGTTCTGTTTTGGGATTCTAGTTACTGTTATGGAAAAGGGGAGACTGAACTCAAAGTCCTTATTTTAGACTCGGTTCAGTCTCACTGTCTGTGCAACTTCGGTTAAATTGGTTACTTTTCCTGGGCTTATTTTCCTCCCTGAACACAGGTAATGAAAACATAAATGCAACAAAGATTAGCTTATACTAAATAAAGTTTGTCAAAACATGCATAAAATTAGGAGTATAGAATATATTGCCCTTGTGACTTAGATATACTTAATAAGTTTGCTAATTGTAAAATGGTAAAAACTCATTGCAGGAAGATGTATTCTTTTCATGAAGTATCGAGGGACATCAGAGGAGAGCATTCCTCTGAAGTCAGGATGCTAGACTGCCTCTCTCTTTAGGATATAAGATTTATGTTAGGCTTTGAAAAAATCTCTAAGAATTTGAGAACACACAGGCATGAAAACAAAGAACCCCCAAGCATTTGAGGACCTAGTCAATCCAGACATCAGACTGTATGTGAAGGTTCATGGAGGGCTGGAAAGTGGAAAACAGGTGGGGTGCAGTGGAGGTAAATGTTGGAGTGGCTTCCTTGCTATCTCAGGATTTTAGACTGTCTAGTTGATAATAGGGAGATTTTTATGGGCCCATGGGTCAGTTTTGATGTTTAGCTTCCTAATTTAACTTGGAGATTTATCATTCTTCTATTCACTGGTGAGAAACATCTTTGTTCAAAGGCAGACTGAGGTTTTTTTGATTCTTGATAATTGTCTAATCTTTGTTTCTCTTTCTCTTTGGTGTAAGAACTCTGTCTCTGAGCCTCATCCCTAGACTCTTGAATGACTTTTAGATTTTTCTCTGATTCATGAAGACGTGTCTGGAAAATATTTTCTTTACCTTTTTGAAAACAAAGTTTCCAGTGTTATTCAAGCCCATTGTGTTGGGTTGCAAGCCTACCTCTTAATGTCCTCTTTCTTTTCAGATAAATATTTTGATCAGTTTTCCAAACCTTCCTCTTTATAGACCTTTCCCCTACTGCCCATATCAGGTAGTATTCCATTGCGAAAAAGTCTGTCCATCTTCACTCTTCGATCCCTAGGCATGTCATCATTATCCAGGCACAAAGCTTCCAGGGAAAATCTGTTGGACAGTTGAGGGAAGGAATAAAGGAGAGGAGGAGGCACAAGGATGGAAAGAAGATTACACAGAAAAGAATGACCCCGCATCATCTGAGTGCAGCAAATTGCAAGCCTATGCCTTACACAACTCATAAGCTTGGCTCCTTGTGATTGTGGGAATAGTGAAATCAATAAGAAAGATTTATCTTGCAAAATAACAGAATGTTTTGAGCAATGCCTGGTAATAGTAGGCCAGTAGGGAATTTCTAATGGGCCGTATAGTCTTGGTCAGTTTCCCATCCATCAACTTGGTATGATGTAATTTTAAAGGGCCTGGGCAGCTTAAAGCAGTTTTAAAGAAACTCTGAGTGGTGACATAAAAAATAGGAGTGATGGGTAATGGCCTCTGCCAGTTGGTTGAGGCTGTGTATTGGCAGCGGCTGTACACAAAGGCGATATTGCTTTCTGTGGTTCACTAACTTTTTTCTTTAATCAAAGAGAAAGCTTTTCTGTCTATTTTTAGGAGAAAATGAGTACAGAAATGCAAGTAATAAATAATTCTAATCTATTATTTAGAGACATTAACAAGCGCTTTTGTGTATATACAGCTTTGAATGGGAAGAAAATGGACAGAAAGCATCATCAAGAAGATGGAATTGCAGGGTAACCTTTGAAATGTCTTTAGCTCCTCTCTCCAAAGGAATAAAGTCTAGTTGAGAGCAGGGGTTTTATTTAGCTATTAAAAGAGAAAAGTCACCACTTTCTGTTTTACTAGTAATATCTCCTAGCATGATCACATCCATTATATAGTCAAAGCCCTAAATGGCTATTAAACTTAATTTAAATTAATTAAAATTACATAAAACTTAGCATTTAATGCCTAGTTACATTAGCACTTGAACAAGCGTTTGGTAGTCATATGTGGCTAGGGACTGAAATCCTGGACTGCGCAGGTAGAGAAATTCCAACCTTCATAGGAAGTTCCATTGAGCAGCCTTGTTCTGGAGCTGACTTCACCTCTCTTTGAAAATGGCTGGACTTTGGGTGTAGCCCTTAGCAACCAGTGGCATCTTATCCAGAGCTCATGGTGTCTCTAGGTCTCCCACTTAAGATATTTTTGTTTAAATTTCATTTTTATCATTTGTGAGATTAGTGAAGATTTTACTGAAATTACTCATGAAGCCTGGGATGCTTTCACAAGGAAAAGCAAAGAAAAAGTTTGTGTGGATCACACTTAAGTGTTTATTTTCTGCTGTGTAAGTGGTTAGGAAATGGTACAGCTAACTAGTGCTATGTCGAACATGGTTTAAGTGTGTCTTGGGAGTTTGGTCTGTAGGATAGTGTAGAGATAGTGGGAATCGAGGTGTGCCTAGTGGGAGGGCTTTAAGCAACTAAGGGGGCATCTCCTCTAAAAGCCTTGTAAATCTCCTTCTGATTCTCTGTTCTGTTATTTGACCTCCACCTGTAGATACTTGCACTATTGCCTCTGCCATGAGGTGATGCAGCCAAGGTGAGGAGGGACCTTACCGGGATGTGTGCCTGACTGTATAGACCTTCAACTTTCAAAACTATGAGCTGAACAAAACTTGTTTCTTTCCCTTCTTAAAAAGAGGGATGTTACTAATTATTTACTTTTAAAATTAGCACCTTAGCTATCTGCATAACATTTTCTTATTATTTATTAATTTTATGATGCCCCAATAGCAGTTTCTACTTCCTCTTCTCCTCCCAGTCCTCCCCAAGCCCCTCTCCCACTGTCCTCCCCGCCCCCAAGCTACTCCTCTTCCCTTTCTGTTCAGGAAAGGGCAGGTTTCCCACGGATATAAACAAAACATGGCATATCAAGTTACAGTAAGACTAGGCACCTCCCTTCCTATTAAAGCTGGAAAAGGTGACCCAGTATGTAATTATACTGGGTATGAGTAGGGTCCCAAAATTCAATGAAACAGTCAGAGGTAGCTCCTGCTTCCACATGAAGACCAGGCTACACAGCTGTAACATATATGCAGAGTGCCTAGTTCATTCCCATACAGGCTCCCTGGTTGTCCCTTCAGTCTCTGTGAGCTCCTATGAGCCCAGGCTATCTGATTCTGCAGATTTTCTTGTGGTTTCCTTGACCTCTCTGGCTCCTAATCTTTCTCCCCCATCTTCTGCAGGATTCCCCGGGCTCCGCCTAATGTTGGCTGTGGGTCTACATCTGTTTTCTTCCATTGCTAGGTGAAGCCTCTCTGATGACAATTGGGTTAGACACCTATGAGTATAGAAGAATATCACTAGGCATCACTACACTGACATTTTTTGAAATGTTTTCATTTATTGTTTTAATTCTGTATGTTTAAGTGTATGTCTGTTTGTGTGTATAAATACATGTGTGCACAAGTCCCTGCCGTTACAGGCACCTACTGGGACAGCTGATGTAGATGAAGAGAACTGAGCATTGGTCCTCAGCGAGAGCAGTATGTGCTCTTAACTACTGAGCCATCTCTCTGGTTCCAGAACATCAACTTTGGTCTTTCCACCTTGTATGAGACAGGGTCTCTTGTTATTTGCTGCTGACTGTAACATAATGGGATAACTGGACCACAGGTTTCCAGGTATTTACTTGTCTCTGCTTTGTTTCCCTTCTGCTAGTGGCTGCACAGGGGTTGCAGCTGTGTGCTTTGTTCTGGGGGATCTGAACTAAGTTCTTCATACTGCCATAACCAGCACCTAACCCACTGGGCTATTCCCCCCAACCTTCGGCATTCTCAAATAAAGTACATGTTAGTGAACCTCTTCCTCCTTGTTTCCTGCAACCCCTGCTACCTACCTAATGCTTCTTTCTATCTTGTTTCCTTTCCTCATGTGTCCTTCTGCCTGCCACTCATTCCTCCTCATTACCCATCTTTATCCTCTTTTTGTTTCCTCTCTAGTTACTTATGTTTTACCCACACTTACAATCTCTCTCTCTCTCTCTTCTATCTCTCTCTCTTTCTCTTTCTCACACATAGACACACACACACACACACGCATATACACAGGCACACACACACTTTACAGACTGGTATCCACATCCGAGAGAGAACATGTACTTCTGTTTTGTCTGACAGACAAGTCTAGTGGTGAGAGTGGAGTGTTTAAGTCTTCCACTATTAGTGTGTGTGGTTTAATCTGTGATTTAAGCTTTTGAAGTGTTTCTTTTACATTCGAGGGTGTCCTTGTATTGGGGGCATATATGTTCAGTATTGAGATTTCCTCTTGATAGAATTTTCCTGTTACTAATATGAAATGTCCTCTTTGCCTCTTTTGATTGATTTTAGTTTGAAGCCTATTTTGTTAGATATTAGGATAGCTATATCAGCTTGTTTCTTAGGTCCATTTGATTGTAAATTTTTTTCCCAATCCTTTACTCTGAGGTGATGTCTGTCTTTGAGGTTCAGGCATGTTTCTTGTATGCAGCAGAAGGATGGATTCTGTTTTTGTATCCAATATGTTAGCCTGTGTCTTTTTATAGGTGAGTCGAATCCATTTATATTAAGGAATATTAATGACCAGTGATTGCTATCTCCTGTTAATTTAGTTTTTGTTATTGGTGATGTTATTTTGTGTGTTTTTCCATTCTTTGGGATTTGATGCTGTAAGATCATCAATTGTCTGTGTTTTTGTTGATATAGCCAACTTCCTTTGGTTGAAGTTTTTCTTCTAGTACTTTGTGTTGGCTGGATTTGTGGCTAGGTATTGGTTAAATCTGGTTCTGTCATGGAATATCTTGTTTTGTTCTTTTATGGTGATTGAAAGTTTTGCTGGGTATAATAGTCTGGCCTGGTATTCGTGCTCTCTTAATGTCTGCATAACGCTTGATCAGGATCTTATGGCTTTCATTGTTTCCATTGAGAAGTCAGGTGTAATTCTGATCTGCATTTGTATGTTACTTGGCCAATTTTGCAGCTCTTAATATTCTTTCTTTATTCTGTATGTTTAGTGTTTTGATTATTATGTGGCAAGGGGATTTTTTTTTTGATCCAGTTTATTTGGTGTTCTGTAAGCTTCTTGTATCTTCATAGGCATGTCTTTCTTTAGGTTGGGGAAGTTTTCTTCTATGATTCTGTTAAATATATTTTCTGTGCTTTTGAGCTGAACTTCTCCTTCTATACCTATTATTCTTAGGTTTGGTCTTGACATGGTGTTCCATATTTACTGGATATTTTGGGTTAAGCTTTTGTTAGATTTAATATTTTATTTGACTGATGAGTCTATTTCCTCTATTGTATCTTCAGCACTTGAGATTCTTTCTTCCATTTCTTGTATTCTGCTGTTCATGCTTGCATTTGTGGTTCCTGATAATTTTCTCATGATTTCTGTTTCTATACTTCCATTGACTTGTGTTTTCTTTTTTGTCTCTATTTCAGTTTTCAAATTTTGAATAGTTTCTTTCATAAGTTTGATCACTTTTCCTTGGTTTTCTTTAAGGGATTTGTTGATGTCTTCCAATTTTTTGTTTGTCTTTTCTTCCATTTCTTTGAGGGAATTTTTCATTTCCTCTTTAAAGGCCTCAAACATTCTCCTGAAGATGTTTTTTAGGTCATTTTCTTCTGGTTCATCTATATTTGGTTGTTCAAGTCTTGTTGTTGTAGGGCCACTAGCTTTTTTTACTAGTGTTGTGTTGTTCTTTGTGGTGTTCTGTGTATTCTTACCTTGTCTACCCATCTTTTCCTCTGATTGATGTAGTTGGGGCTGTCTGTGACTCTGATGATTAGTCTTCCAGGTGCCAATGGATCCAAAGCTCAGATGGTTGCTCCTCGTGGTAAAGTCAGGGCCACAGTTCCAGTCACCCCATTGGTCACTCCATGCGTGTTCCTGGAGGTCTCTCGGTGCTCCTGCAGTTTGCTCTGCAATACCAGGGGTTGTTTGGGCCTGTTCCCATGGAGATTGCTTGCTTAGGGCTCTTTCTGCTGATGTTGCTCCCTTGGGCCTGCTCTGGTGGAGGTCCTGGCTCAGGCCTACTCCCTTGGAGGTTCTGGATTTTTATCTTTGAACTGCAGAGTTCTCTGATTCTGCCCTATTCCCTTGGAGGTCCCAGACTCATGCCTGGACACGGAGAGGTTTGGGCTCAGGCTTACTCCTTCAGAAGTCCCAGACTTGTGCCCAGACTTGCAGAGGTCTCTGGTTCCTGCCTACTCTCTTGGAGGTTCCAGACTCATACCCCAGACCCACGAAGGTCTCTGGTTCCAACCTACTCCCTCAGTGGTTGCTCCCTTGTACCTGCTTCTATGGAGTTCATTTCCTCAGGCCTGCTCTGGCCTAGGTGTCTGGCTCAGTTCTGTTTCTGTAAATGTCCCTTGTCTTTGCCCACTTCCACAGAGGTCCCTGGCTTGGGCCTACTCCCTCAGTGGTCTCAGACTCACCTCCCAGACCCGTAGAGGTCTGTGATTCCTGCCTACTTACTCAGAGGTCACCTAATTTTTTTTAACCTAATTTCTTTTTTGATTCTTTGGGATCTTCATATGATACACCCTAGTTCCACTCACCTCCTGGACCTCCCAACAAGAAAATTAAACAAAACAAAACTAAAATCAAATCAAATCAAATCAAACCAAAATCAAAAACAAAACAAATCAAACAACAAAACCCTTACTTTTCTATCTTTTTTGCCTCTTCAACACCTCTTCATTTGTCTTAGTAGCATTGGTAGCCTCAGTGTGTCACATGGTATATACTTTGGTTCAATCAGCTTTACTTGCAAATATTCATTGCAATGTGTCTCCAGTCTGGTTCAAGGCCTCTGGTTTCTAATACATCATCATGCCTGGATCCTCATTACAGCTCCCCTGGGATGTCTCGTGGTTGCCCTGAGTCTTGGAGATCCTGCAGATGTTGTTGTGTAGGAGGAGTCACTTCACATGCTCCAGCAGGTTGTAGCTGGGTTGTGGTGGGCCATGGGTGATAGCTGATTTGGTAAGTCCAAGCCACTGGGGCCATGCCCCACCTTTCAACCCCTCCCACTCCCTTAGGCAAGGGGTAGAGACACTTCTCCTATGCCCATGGTGAGAGAAGGGATCATATTTCCTAAGTTCAGGAGGAAAAATTCTCCCATAAATGTTAGGGACCAGCTCTCTTTTTGCAGTTTCTTTTGAGAAGTAGTGTCAGCTTTCCCAGGGCCAGAAAAAGGTGGGGCCAGATCAACAGGGCCCTTTAATTACATCATGCATGGTTCTTATGACCCTCTGTGGTAATACAGGCCACAGACATCAATACAGACCCCAACTGCAGCAGGACCACAGATCCAGACATGACCCTTAGCAGCAGCTTAGACCTGGACAACACCTTGGCCCTGTGTGACAGCACTGGCCACCTAGATCCGCATGGCCGCGGTGGTAGCATGGCTCTTGGACACCTCTGTGGTCCAGGTGGCAACCCAGACCTTGGACATTTTCATGGCCTTTGAAAGTGACAGGAGCCATGGACTTCAATATTGACCATGGCTGTAGTAGGTCTATGGACCCAGATATTTCCCTCGGCTGCAGCTCTAGCCCAGATGTCACCACTGCACTGAGTAGCATCACAGGCCACACATATTTGTGTGGCCCCAGCTGCAGCATGGTCCTTGAACACCAACATGGTCTCAGGTGACTGGCCAGATCCCAGACATCCACATGGCCCTTGGTGGCAACAGGAGCCATGGACTTTGGCTACTGTAGGATCATGGACCCAGACAGGGCCCTAGGCAGCAACTCAGGCCTGAAAGACACCATGGCCTCAGGTGGTAACACAGGCCACTCAGATCTGTATGGCTCCAAACTCAGCATGGCCCTCAGGCTCCAACAAGGCCACAGATCCAGACCCCAGGCTTCTGTTTGGCCATGGGTGGCAATACAGACCACAGAATTTAACAAAGACCCCAGCTCTCGTAGGGCCATGAACTCAGACATGGTTTGAAGTAGCCTGGGCCTGGATGTTGTCATGGCCCCAGGTGACAGAACAGGCCACCCAGATGAGAATGACCCTAGTGGCAACATGGCACTTGGACACCAATATGGCCCCAGGTGGTGGTCCAGATAAGCATTTCTAGTTTTAAGAACGTCTTTGATTCACTCTGAGTTTATTTTTGTATGGGGTAAAAAATATGGACATAATTTTATCCTTCTTTGAGTAAGTATCCAGTTTTACCAGCACCATTTATTGAATAAACTGCTTTTTTTCTACTGCATGTTTTGACACATTTGTTAAAAAAAAAAATTAGGTGGTCATAGCTTTGTTGGTTTATTTCTGGTTCCTCCATTCTGTTCCATTGTTCTGTCTGTTGTTCTATCTTGTTTCAGGCTGTTTTGATCACTGTAACTATGTCATATAATTTGAGGTATGTGATGCCCCCATTTGTGTTCTCTCAGAATTTCTTTGGCTGTTCATGGCTTTTTATGGTTCCATGTCAATTCTTGATTTTTTTTTCTAGTTCTGTGAGTAATAACATCATAATTTTGATGGAATTGCATTGAATATGTAGATTATTTTGGTAACATAACCATTTTCACAGTATTAATTCTTTCAGTTTAGGTGTATGGGAGGTCTTTCCATTGTCTACTGTCTTCTTTGATTTCCCTTTTCAATGCCTTGAGGTTTTCATTATAGACCTTTACTTCCTCATTTATGTCTATTCCTATGTACTTTGTTGATCTAGATACTTTATTTTTTGGAACTGTTATGAATGGAGTATTTTCCGTAATTTCTTTCTCTGTGAGCTCAATGTTGGTTTATGTGAAACTTATTATTTATGTATATTGACTTTTTATTCTGTAACATTATTTAAATTATTTGTTAGGGCTAAGAATTTTCTGGGTTCTCTATGTTCTTTTAAGTATAAAATTTCATTTTTATGAAAATAGGCATAGTTTGACTTCTTTCTTTCTTATTTGTATGCCTTCTGTGTCTTTCTCTTGTCTTAGTACTGTAGCTAAGACTCTGAGAACTATATTGAATAAAAGCAATGAGATTGCCCATCTTTGTCTCATTTCTGATATTAGAAGAAATATTCTCAGTTTGTTTCCATTTAATGTAATATTGGCTGTAAGTTTGTTGGTATATCACCTTTATTATTTTGAGGTATTTTACATCTATTTCTAATATTTCCATGAAGAGCTATTGAGTTTTTCAGATACTTTTTCTCTAACTACTGAGATTATTATATGATTTCTGTTCTTACATTTGCTTATATTGTATATTACATATATTGGTTTGTATATGTAAAACTAAGGTTGCATCCCTTGGGTGAAGCTCATTTGGTCAAGAAGTATGACCTGAATTCAGTGACCAAATATTTTGCTGAGAATTTTTGTGTGTATACTCATCAGGGAAATTGTTTTTTTTTTTTGTTTTCCTTATTTATCTTGTTTCATAATTGAAGGGTATAGGTCATTGTGGTCAGTAAGTTGTAGTAACAAGATCTTGAGGAAGCTGGTCACATTGCACCACAGTCAGGAAGCAGAGAGTAATAAATGTTCATGCTCAACTTGCCTTTTCTTTTTGATTCAGTCTGTTCCCCAAACCCATGGAACCACCTGTATTCCGGTTAGGTCCTCTCACCTCCTGTAACTTAATCTAAGTAATCCCTCACATACATTTCCTCACATTTGTTTCCACGGTGATTCTAAATTCTGTCACTTAGATGACTTGCCTATAATAATAAGATTGTATTTTCAGGACTGCTCTATCAGTTTGTAATCATCATTCATTACCCTGCTTAGTTGCAACTTCCAGTTCCTGATGACTCTTAACTGAGAATATGGATCAATGTTTCCTATGCATCTCCAGAACCTAACCCAGAATAGGACACTACAATCAGCATTTAATGAATGTTGGTGGAATGACTGAATTAAATATGATTTGTCAAAATCACAAATCCCATTAAACAGAGTGAAACATCTTACATTTTTTGGATAGTAGAGAGTTTCCAAAATTATCTCAGCAGATTAATACCATGGGCCATGTATAACAAGATGAAATGTAAGAGGGAGAATATGATGAAGAAAGGAAGCAGATGGGGAAGGAGTGAGTTTTAATTAACTGTCAGTTTAATATGGTCTCAGAGTGGAGTGGCGAGAAAGCTGATGCAGCCTCTGACTGCAATAATTGGAATGCACACACTCCACATGAGAGAAAGCAGAGTTTCCCGCTCCTCGGCACTCCTGAAAGATTGCTCCAAATTCTGGGAGGAAATGTGGATTTGAAAGAAGTGAGTCTAATGAGGGTAACCACAATGATAAGTAAGGAAACCCATTTTCTATCCCCGGGTGATTTATAAAGCATTTATTGAGCTCTCTATTGTGGGGGCTGGGAGGTACAAGGACAGGGTCTGGCATTTCCTTGGTGTCACACGTGTAGCTTTTCATTACATTATACCTGGCAGGTATACTGAGACCTGTCCTATCATAGTTTCATTCAAGTCTGCCCCAGGTCAGCATTTTCATCATTTGTGTTTGTTTGATGTTTATCCAGTGATGGCTCATATAGGGAAGGAAGGTGATATCTAGACCCTCCATTATGGTCAGCATACTGACTCACACTGAGAAGGGCTTTGTAGTAGGGGAATTGCTCAGATACTGGTATAAAGAGAATTGAAGCTTGAGTTTTCTAATATTCTGTAAGAAACAGGAGTTAGAAGGTAATGTTTTCATTTTAAAAAGTTAGAAAGTAGAGTGTCTTAAAAAGAAGGGAAAATCTAGAGCTCAGAGCCTCAAGACCCCGACCCAGAGGATGAGAACCAGGCACACCTGGTGCTTCAGAAATCAATCCTGTATACTCAGCAATGAAATGCTTGTCAGGTTAAGGGAGGTGATGGGCCAGATGTTCCCCCAGGCCCTTTCTGTGCAGCAGTGCATCTTCTGGTTGAAGAACTAATCAAGTTTCCATGAGGGGCATTGGGAGGAAGATCCCTTATTCTGTGATGTGGTTGCATTCCTTTGTGTATGAAAGTGAGTTCTGACTTTATATAGTGGCCTCCATAGAGGAGGTGAAATATACCTTGATTTTTCTTCCCTCACTGTGGACTAGGTAGGAGTGCCCACTGATTCCACAGTTCAAATCTCCATTGCAGTGCCATTTAGAGGTTCCACGGAATGGAACGGAAGTAGACAGGGGCAAAGTTAAGAGAGGCAAGTGCAGGAGGGCCCTACTCACACATAAGAACTCTCCAAGACTGAAGCTTTACATCTCTTTCTTCTCTCTCTGTGTGCAGCCAGGAGACTGAGCCATCTTTCCCTAGGCCTACGCTTCTGGGCGTGCAGAGGACATTCCCATGTATGTATTCCAGACAGCTGCTTTGGCCTTCTTCCAGGACTCTTACTGGCCTCCCAACAGCTGGCTTGGAACAACTGTTATCAAGTGTTTGGCTGTCTTTACATTACTCACGTATCCTTTCAGAAATCTCTGGTTCCATGTCTCACATCAGACAGTGAGCTCTTTTGAGGGTGGAGGCAGGATCTGCTTCATGCTTTGTCCCCTGGTGCTTGACAACTGCAAAGTGTACCCTTGCCTATAAGGAAACACTTATGGTTGAGTGAATGAATGAATGAAATATTTCCCTGCTTTGCTGTACCTAGAGTTTGGATCTGTTCAGAAATTCAGTTACCTATGTGGATCTTACTGAGATAAATTCTGAGGTTGAAGAGTGTGTCTTTTCAGTCCTTTTATATTTATAATGTCTTTTGATGAAAACTGATAGAAATACCACCTCTGAGGCCCATATGTATATCATATTCATCAAGTGGTTAGTTGGAAAGCTTAGGAGTAAAGCCCTACTAGTATTGATCCATTACCAAATGAGTGTGCTGTGCAAAAGCATTGTTTCTCTGCAGTGCCTGTTGTTAATTTTTATGCCATCCTATTAGAACAGAAGGGGGTCTTTGGATGGCTTCAAAAAGGAGACCAGACAGGGAGGCTAGGACCTTCATCTGCTGCCCCTGCTTCCAACTGCATCCTTTTAAATAGTCATTCCCCTATGAAACTACCTGATATGAGACAGAAACTCTGTATAACAACAAGCTTGTATTTAAAGGAACAGCAGCAGCAGAGAGGCATTGGATAATGGAAAACAACTTCTGAATTGAATCAACCAGTATATTTCAAGGATGTGTTAACCTCACAATGGAAACCAGGAGAAGTACTATGTTGGGGAAGGGGTTTCGCTCTTGTTTCCACAGGAGAAGAAAAATTATGGATATCATCAAAATTAATAAAGATTTCCTTTGAAAAGGAGAAACCTCTTGAAAAAGAGAAATGATACCACATCCACAAGGGTAATGATCATACAGGTGGTAAGTAAAGCTCATAAGTTTTAGGGCAGGGTTCTGATCTTATCTTTGCAGGAAAATATACATCATCAATTATTCAAGAGACCTTGGAAATTTGAATGCTGACAGAAGAAAAAAGAAGTATCCACTAAGGAGCATCTAGAAAACAGAATATGGTTTATGAATCCAGGTACTGTTTATACTTACATTTACACACACACACATACACACACACACACACACACAAATACACACAGAGCTGGTTTTGGAGTTGGACAATGGCTCTGCACTTCTCTAAATCCATGCTTGTTGTTAAAAGGAACATTAAGATTTTCTGTCTCATATTAGGAGCCATCTGGTGTGGGACAGAAAAAAAGACTTTAGGAAAAATTTTACTTTCTCCATGCCTTTTTTGTCTATATCATATTCTTCATTGAATGTATGTTTAGATGAATGGTGTTTAAGTTTTTCATGATGAACATAGATTTTCCTACAGATCCTTTTCCTGCAGTAATCTTTGAAGTTTCCAGGAAGAAGATGGGGCCCCACAACAACTCTACCTAGTTGATATGACATCTTGATGCAGACAGTGCTACTATAAGAATGCTTGTTTTGGTTACCAGCTACTGAAATGGTGTACCTTCTCATATTCTGGCCAGAACTCCTAATGAGAACTTTGAAAAACAAAATAAAATAAAACAAAACAAAACCAAGAAATCCTATTGACTGCTCAGAAATTGTTTGCAACTATACTAGACAGTAATTTTGGAACTTAGCCACCACTTAATTTTTGTAGGATTCCATTAAGAGAACATTGTCCCCATGACAGTGGGAAGCAATTCTAGATGATGATGCCCCCTATTCCAAAAAAGTTTGTCCATAGGGTTGAGAACACTGTTTAGGGGTTGTTGGTTATTACTTGTACTAGATAGAGGGTTGGGGTGAAAACTATGCTTGAAAGAAAAAGGGAGACAGTAATAGTGGGTAATAGAGTGAATACTTGTTAGCTATTATAAATGGATAATTTACATTGTATAGGTTTGTATATTGATACAAGTTCAAATTATATGTGTTACTTTTGTTTACATTTGTACACTGATGCAAAGTTATTTTGTTATATTGTATATATGAATGTTTCTACCTTGGTTTAGGATATTTTGTATATTGATACAACTTTTAGGATATGTTTTCATATTGCATTATATATTACTCCTACCTCTGATCAAAATACTTATAGATTGTTTACATTTTGAGGTCACTGTCATCATTTGTTGCACATTTATTTGCAGATTATTTAATATTCTGACATGAAGTTTTACTCTTTAGGATATTCAGGTATTAATTATTATAGGTCAATAGTTGTTCATGTTTGTTGTACATACAGACAGATCAACTAGGTTCTTTAGATATATAGAGATTGTATTCTCTCTAGATAGGGAATCTTCAACCACTTCAAGGATCTGTAGAACATGGCATTTAAATAACTTAGGGTTTTGTTGACATGAAACATGACTGCTTCTGACAGCACCAGTCTATTCCCTAGAGAGTGTTGAGCACCACAGACACTCCACTTGGAGCTTGTTTTCTTCTTGGCAAAACTGGCTTTTGGGCAAGGACCTGAAAATGCCTCAACCACTGACAAGTTACATGATATCCAGAAATGGATAAGCAGGACTGTCAAATCTTGGAAAGACAGGATAAGATGGTTTTGAAAAATTTCCTGCCTCTGAAAATGGTCTGTCAATTACACTAGGGCATAGCCAAAGTTGGTTGCTTCAACATTGCAAAATGAGACTTTGGGTGATTGCTCAGGTAGCTAATTGTCTCACTTTGGAAGCTACTTGGTTGTACTTCCTGCCTGCTCAAGTAATATTTAATATTATCTCTCTTCACAGGCCTTTGATAGGGTTAAAGATTATATAATCATAGTAACCGTCCTCTTATGATCTAGCCAAGCCATTTCCAATACAAGACAAATTCCTTAAGATAAAATGTTTATTAAAACATTTAGCATATATTCCTTGCTTAATATTGTTTATGCTGATTGTAATTCTAATCTTATACTCGATATATGTTCTTAGTGTATATTGTTTTGTATTGGGTTTGGAACTCTTTTACTTAAACAAAATGGGGAGAGGCTGCGGGAGCTCCTTCCACTCCTTCAGCCAATAGCCTTTAAGATACCAGCCCACTTAGGCGTGGTCTCTTTTGCTTTAAAAAGTAGCTGTAGCCCTGCTCTCACTCTCTTGCTTCTGGCTCCACTTCTGGCTGCTAGATTCTGTTCCTGGTCATGCAGAGGGCTCTTGTCTAGGACAGTGATCTGTAAGTTTTCCCCTTAAATAAATAACTCTTTTATTAATCATAATTCCAAACTGGTGTTGGATTGTTTTGTGACTTAAGCCCATCACCTACCTTAGACAAATAGATTCTAAGCATGTTGGATAAGCAACGGCATTGTTTGTGAGTAATGAACAAGAAAGATTAAAGAAAGAAAATAGATGTGTGTATTATTATTGTTGTTGTTAATCATGGTGAAAAGGTTATAACATAAAATTTACCATGTTAACTATTTTTCTTTTGTTTTTGCTTTTGATTTTTGAAGGATCTCATGCATACCAGGCTAACATTGTACTGTTGAGCAATACTCCCATCATATTATATCTGTTTTAAAGTCTTTGTTATAGTCATGTTAGCTATATGCACAGTTTGTGCAACAGATCTCTAGAACCTTCTTACCTCATAATAAAACATGATAGTGTTTTATAAAATGGTATAGCATTTTGTTATTAATTGTTGACTTCAGCCAATCTTTTGATGTATATTCTTTCTCCTCTTGCCAAATTTATTCATGATAATGTAAATCTAGTTGCCTCTCTTATTTTCTGCACAGTGAGAATAATACTGGCACGATAAACTGAAGATCCTTTAGTCTTAAATGCTATGTCTAGACCTTCTTTATATGGTGCAAATCTTTGAGGACTAGAACTTCATAAAAATGATCTAATTTACCTCTCTTATTTGAAAATAAGTCCAAGAACTAAGTGACTTTAGCAGTCGCAGAATCAGTTAATGACAACATATGGACTAGCTGTCGTATCTTCTGAACAAACATGGTTTACCAGCTTAGTTGACTTCATTGCCAAAATCAAGGGTTGGGGATTATCTAGATGGCTTGAGCTATGTGCATATAGCAAACATTTTTAAACTGCCATTGGTGGTCAGAAGGAAGGAGAACATAAGGGAAGCAATGTGTTGAATAGCTAACTGCTTCATGCCAGGATCTGTACTACAGACCTGATTTGGGCTGTTTTATCTTATTTTCAAGTTTGAATCTATTAATTTTAAATTTACTCTTTAAATCACAGGAAAGTGCACATAATGTATATTTTTCTATCTTAACAATTTAAAAGTACGTGGCTCAGGGGTATGCTGTTTTATTTTGTATTATTATAATAAAATGCCAAAGATGGGTTACTGTATAAACAAAGCCAATTTGTTCTATATCATGGTTCTGGTGGCCCAACATTGACAGGCTGAATCTACCAAAGGGCAGCTTACTGACAGAATCTAGAGGTTACACAGAATGTGGCAGGAGACAGATAGAACTTGTGTGTGTGTGTGTGTGTGTGTGTGTGTGTGTGTGCATGTAAATGCTCTAGAAGGTGTTTTATTCCCATTTTATAGATGAGAGAACAGAGTGGAAAATATTAGATAAGTTCCTTGTGGTCACAAAGCCTATGAAAGAGAGAGATAAGGATTGAATCCAGAAATACCTGCATCTGAGTCATATTATTGTTGGTATTTGAAGCTGTCTCCCAGTATTGGAAATACAATTTATCTGTAACAGTGTGGTTGGTGGAAGTCCTTAACACTGCATGTTAGAGCCTTTATTTCTTTAATTTGTGAATAATCTGAAAGGAACCTTTTAAAGTATCTTTAAATTGCTCTAGTCTTTAACCTTTAATGTTTATCTACTTGCTGGAAATAAGGTGTTAATTCAAAGTGATTTTATCATGCTGTAAATAGGTGGCAGTATTAAAAGTAAACTTTGTTTAAAGATATAGTTCTTTGGTGAAGGAAACAATAAAAACATCTATTTGCAATGTCAAGAAGACTCATTATGCTCTTTGGAGTTGAGGGAAAACATTATCTGCCACAATGTCTTCTCTAGGAAGCAAAACCAAAGCACACAGAGCTTTAAGGGTCATGCCCCCACATTAATGATAATAGTAGCAAACATTTGCTGCTTTGAAGCTGTGTACCAAGCACTGTGGTGTTTTGAATGAGCCTCATAGGCTCATATTTGAATTCTTGGTCAGTAAAGAGTGGCACTATGTGAGAGGGATTAGGAGGTGTGGTCTTGTTGGAATTGGTGTGGCCTTTTTGGAGAAAGTATGTCACAGGGGTGGGCTTTGGGGTTTCAAATGCCCAAACAAGTTTCAGTGGCTTTGTTCTTTCTGCCTGCAGATCCAGATGTAGAACTCTTAACTATTTCTCTAGTACCACATCTACCTGCATCCCACCATGTTCCATACTGGGATGGAAATGGGCTAAATCTCTGAAACTGTAAGCACACTCCAAATGCTTTCATTTTCAAGACTTGCTATGGTCATAGTGTCTCTTCACAGCAATAGAACACTGATTAAGACACATGCATTATGGGGTTTAATCCTCCCAGCATCCCTTTGGTGTCTGAATTATGTGGTTTTATGTGTCAACTTGACACAAGCTAGAGTCATCAGAGGAAGGTGCCTCAATAGAGGAAACACCTCCTTGAGATCCAGCATTTTTTTTTCATTTAATGATCAATGAAAGAGGGCCCAGTCATGGTGGGTGGTACCATCTCTGGTCTGCTGGTCATATGTTCTATAAGAGGGTGGACTGAGCAAGCTATGGGAATCAAGCCAGTAAGCAATTCCCCTCTATGGCTTCTGCATCAGCTCTTGCCTCCAAGATCCTACCCTGTTTGAGTTCCTGTCCTGACTTCCTTCAGTGATGAACAGCAATGCTGAAGTACAAGTCAAATAAACACTTTCCTCTCCAACTTGTTTTTTTTTTGTCATAGTGTTTTGTCACAGCGATAGAACCCTCCCACTAACTAAGGCGGTGTGAGTACTTCAATAGTCATTGTGGAAAAAAGCAGTAAAGATAGAGATCAATAACTGTTACAAGGTATTCCCGAGTGTAGCATTATTTAGTAACGTATTTATAGATGCCCCCAAGTTTATGTGAGGTCAGTAGGATGAGCTCTATTTAGTATGAGTGGGATCACTTAAAAGGAGAATCTTGTTTACAGTGGTTTCTGTCCTACCAGGTCCCCCAGCTGTTTATCCCCAAATAAACACACAAAGGTCTACATTAATTATAAACTGATTGCTATAGTATCTCAGGCTTCTTATTAACTCTTATAACTTTGCCAATCAGTGTTTATTAAGAATAATACAAGTGACAGGATAAGAGACCATTGTCCCATAGCAGAATCTGAGGTAGGCTAAGTTAGGCTGTGAGACAGACCCCTGGGCATAGAGATAGGTGCACACTGAGAAAAGACAGTATGATGATTAATCGTCATTGTCAATTTGGTGGGTTTTAGAATCATTGTGAGAACAGATAATTGTGCAAGTCTGTGAGAGGTATTCTAGATAAGGTTAATTGAGCTGAGAAGAACTGCCCTCAATAGAGGTGGCATCATTCCATAATCTGAGGTCCTAGACTAACGAATAAATGAGAAAGGGACTGAATTTAAAAACTATTGCTGACTATGCATGAATGTGACCAGCTCCCTCAGGCTACCTTACCCAACCTTCCCTGCTGTATGATGGATGGTATCTTTGCACTGTGAGCCAAGGCAAGACTTTGCTTCCTTGAGGTTGCATATTTTAGGATGTCTAATTGCAGTGGTGATTCAAATATCCAAGACAGAAAGACATATGGAAAAAGCTATCTGTGTCTTTTGGCCATGGAATGCTAAGGATTGCTAGCAAACATTAGACAAGATGAACTAAGTGTGTTCCTGTGGCACCTTAATTTCAGTCTTCCATCCCCCAGATCTGTGAGGCTACAAACTTCTGTTGTTACACTACCCAGTGTTTGGTGTATTGTTCCAGAGGCTCAGGAGACTAGCACAAGATCAAACCTATAGCAAGTGCTAGGGTGGATATTTGGACAAATGCATCTATTAAGGCTTCAATAACCATAACCTGTTATTATTTGTAACACTATCAATATTATTCACTGTTATTATTAATAGTGAATTCGCATTGTTCTTTTCCTAAAGTTAGTACTATTGTCTTCCCATTTTGTTATAGCTAGGTCATGATAATGATTGGAAATCCATTGACTTTCCTCAACACCAAATATAAAATCAGTTACTTACACATAAGCAACTTGGCAAGTCCAGACAACAGCCTCCACTAAAAGGAAGTATACCTTTAAGAACCTGCATGACCCATGTGTAGGACCTTTTCAGGGCACATTTATGAAATGATCCCCAAATACCTGCCTGTCTTAGTTACTTACCTTATTGCTGCAACAAAATACCCAACACAAATAACTCAAGGAAAGAAAGGCTTGTTTTGGCTTATAGTTCCAGGACACACAACCCTTTATGTCAGGAGAGGTGTGGTGGCAGGTATAGAGGGCTGTAACATAAGGGGCCTGCTTGTCGGGGTTTCTGTCCTTCCCAGTTTCTGCAGCCATTTAGCCCCAACGAAAATCACACAGAGGTCTCCAGAAGATTATAAACTGATTGGCCCATTAGCTCAGGTGTCTTACTAGCTCTTGTAGCTTACATTAACCCATTATTCTTATCTATGTTAGCCACATGGCTCAGTACCTTTTTCAGCAGGGCAGGTCACATCCTGCTTCTTTGGTGGTCTGGGCAGGAATGGGAAAGAACTTCCTTCTTCCCAGAATACTCCTGTTCTCATTGCCCCAGCTCTACTTCCTGTCTGGTTTTCCCACCTATACTTCCTGCCTGGCTAATGGCCAATCAGCATTTATTTAGAACATGATTGACAGAATACAGATAATTCTTCCTCACCACTTTCCCCTCTTTTTATTTTTAAACAAAGAAAAATATCCATAGTCCATTTTTTGAGAATGTGGGCATAGTATTCCAGGCTACTTCTGGCTGGTTGAGGGCACTAATAATCTTATGGGGACCTAAAGAAAATTTAGAATTATGATAAAGTCCTAAATGGAGTATCCTGTGAGGCTTGGTCATCTCAGGCAGCAGTCTTGAATTTGTTCTGGATGTAGAGCTCAGACATCCAGGCCATCTGTTCCTACCAGAGATTACTCAGGTGGTCTTCCTTGATCAAACCTGAGTTTTCTTAACTCAGAATGAATCCACAGTCTCTCATTTCCTATGGAAACAAAAGCAAAATCTCTTCTCCAAACCTATCTTTTGACTTCAATTTTGAAGTCAAGGTATTTTCAAAATACCTATCTTGGGTTAGTTCAGCAGCATTTATAAGTAAATATCTTTTAGCAGCTGTTGCTCTTTCCTCAGCATTCAAATAATTCAAAGAGAACATAATAACATACAGTATCAAGATTCTCTGTGTATCTTCAGCTGTTTTGGAATTTACTCTATAGACCAGGCTGTCCTTGAACTCACAATGATCTGCCTGTATCTGCCTCCCCAGTGCTAGGATTAAAGGTGTGTGCTACCACACCTTGTACTCACAGAGATCTGTCTGTCTCTGCCTCCCAGGCATTGGGATTAAAGGTATGTGCTATCACACCTTGAATTCACAGAGGTCAGTCTACCTCTCTCTCCCAAGTGTTGGAATTAAAGGTGTGTACCACCATACCCAACTACTCTCTTTATTTTTTATTTTAAGGACTTTAACCTTTTTTTTCCAAGCCTGCATATATTTTTAACACACTGTAAACCATTTAGAGGTTTTCTTCATCTTTGAATCTATCTTTACTATATCTCTCTCTCTTTTTCTGACTACATGAGTCTTTAATTTACTAAGCAATATGGGTAGGATTAAAGCTGTGGCTTTGACGGCTGGATCCAGCCCATTTCTTAGCTTTCTGCGATTCCAGCTTCATGGCGGAGATACTGGCTGTAGCCATGTTCATTGCCACAAATCTGTGGCCTTTCAAGGTCCCAGCCAGCAAGCAAGCTGCAACAGTGTGCTCACAAACCACGCTCAAATGCTCCATAGTCAGACCACCTGTCTCAAAGAGTCAGAGTTTGCCCTGGCAGGATGACCCAGAAAGCTGGCATTTTAAAGTGGCATAGCTTTTTTCCTGCTATGGCTGAAAACCGTAAAGCATTCCATCAGCTTTTCATCAACACTATTTAAGTGTTTTGTGTCAGGACCTCTTAAAAGAGCTGCAAGGCTTTACAGCTAAAGCTGAGTCAGGAAACCTCTCTTAGATGAGAGTGCTTGCCTCTAGCAAGCAGAGCAGACCCAAGAAATTACTGCTACCAAGAAAACCATGCGTAAGGATGTTATTTTGTTCTAGAATTACTTTCCAAGCTGTCTCAGGCTTTATGTGGATGTGGTTATCCACGTGGGCACCATTCTGAACTGCTTCGTGCTGAATGGGGGCACTGTTAATCAGGTCTTTTATGGTGTATCCTGTGTGCCAGATTCATCTCAGTTGGCAGTTGAGTGAAGTAATTTTTTGAGGGTGTTTATGGCAACCTTTCAGGAGGGCATGGTCTGTCATACTATATTGGTCTAGAAGCATTCCATAGGGTCTCATCTTCTGTGAAAACAAAAGAAGAACTACTTTTCCAAAGCATCATATCCTTAGACCCAACTTCTGAAGTCAAGATAAATTTATAATATATATGCTGGATTAGCTTAGCCCATACAATGAAATGTCTCTCTGTATTTAGCTACTTCACAGTCGAAAAATTTAAAGAAAACACAATAAAATACATAATCCAGATGCTCTGTGAATTTTCCATTTTTATGTGGCTTATTTTTCTTTATGACTTTACTCTGTCTCTTTAAAGACTTTATCCTTTTTTTAAAGCATTAATTTTATTTTATGACTATATACCCTTTTTATTTTCTCTTCCAAGTCTACGTAGGTTTATCTAACACTATGATCCATTTAGTGATCTTTTATGTCTGAATCTGTCCTTATTGCATTGTCTGTAATTCTCTACTGTCTTGAAGAGCTTTTAAAATGCTAAGCAGCTTGGTTGCAGCTGCTCTGGATGTTGACTCCACCTCTGTCCAATTTCAAAATGGTGGATGTACCATTTCTGCTAGCTCTGGGACCACCAGGTAGGAGCAGCGTTCAGTACTTTAACTCTGAGAATGAGTGTGCATCACATAAACTATTTTTATTTGCGTTACAGCCAAATCTGCCATGCAGAGCACTGCACAGCCTGGAAACATCTCTGTGTATGGTGGCAGGAATCCACCATGCTCTCCCACCTGTGCACACCTAGTAGACCTGATCATGCTGCCTGCCCAGTGAGGTGCCAAACCACAGGCATGGTCTCAGTTACTTTGTTCCCGACCCCGAGGGGGCACACAAACATCTGCACCCACAAATGCTCCATAGCCGGAGTTTGCAGTGGCGGCACGGCCCAGGAAGCCTCATTTTAAAATGTGTGGCTTTTTTTTTTTTGGTAAGGCTGCTGAGTCAGGAAATTCTCTCTTAAAGGAGCTATGTCATTCCACCAGCTGTGCTAAACTCTATATTTGTGTCTAGAATTCTTTTTTAAGCCCTCTCAGGTTTTACGTGGAGTCAGTTTACCATGTTGGGCAGCCATTGTTGTAGGAGGAGTGGGCTGCATCCCACCGGCTGGCTAGCTTAACCCCCAAAATAACAACACAGAAATTGTATTAATTAAATTACTGCTTGGCCTCTAAACTCTAGCCTTTTATTGGCTAACTCTCACATTTTGATTCAACCCATTTCTAATAATCTGTATGTCACCATGAGTTCGTGGCTTACCGGGAAAGATTCAGCATGTCTGACCTCACAGCTTCATGGCAGCTCTCTGTCTGCTTGCCTTCTTTCTCCCAGCATTCAGTTCTCTTTTCTCTGCCTATCTAAGTTCTGCCCTATAAAAGGCCAAGGCAGTTTCTTCATTCAACCAATGAAAGCAACACAAATACAGAAGGACCTCATATACCAGAGGGCAGGCAAGTTAAACTGCATTTGTAGTCAGGAAGCAGAGGGTAATGAGTTTTAGGCTTTCTCTGTCCTTTTGATTCAGTCTGGGATCACAGCCCAGGTACTATCTGTATTTAGGATGGGATCTTTCCATCTCAGTTATCCTAGTTTAGACAACACTCTACCATGTACATGCTCAGAGACTTGTTTCCATGGTGACTCTAAATCTCATTAAGTTGACAATCAAGATAAACCATCACACTGCCCAAACCTAAAGCCATGCTTTCTGAGCTGGTAATGAGAGACAAGACTGACACTTGAAGTCCTGTGTTTTTATGAGGATTTATATGGAGAGGATCATTATGACTCTCAATTCTGTGTCAGTGCATCTGCATATGTATCCACAGAAATGTAATTTAACTCCTTAATTTTCCAGACCTTCAGATAATTGGCTCCATAGAGACACAGCAACTTGTGTTCTTAATCCCAACATCAGAAATACTGCTTACTAGCTCCCTTTGAAGTTAGAAAAATGGAATGTACAAGAGAGAAGGATGTAGAGGGAAGGCAAGAACTATTTCTGGGTCCTTTATCATACAGTGGATCTCAGCTATTTTCAGATAAATCAGATGGAATCAAGCCAGATTCCATTACCCCACCCTCTCCCACCTTATACCTTAGCAGAATTCTCATGTGTTTGAATGCAGAATTACTTAGTAGAAAATAGACTTCTTTTCTTGTTATGTAGACTATCACAACATTTTTACAAATTTGAACAGTTGAGTGAGATGGCCTTGTGAATAAAGCCACAACAAGGACATAAGAGGCCTGGCTTAAAACTTGTGTTTACTATTGACCTACTTTGGAATTCGAGTAAGTCATGTGGCTGTCGTGACCTTGTATGGGTTATTTATAAAATATCAGATACATAGATCTCAAAGCTGTGGTATGTGGGTTTTACAAGGATGACTGTGGTGAATTTCTTAACACATGGAATCTTTCCAAGTCTTTAAAAGGGTACTATTAGAAAACACTCATCCTCAGATTTGTTTGCAGCATGCCATGATGGTTCCAATTCTTAGTGTATTTGGGAAGAATTAGGTACTATTAGGCAACTATTTATACCTCTTTTCTCATATAGTCTTTTACCATAGTTTTGGAGTCAAGATAACTCCACAAATCTTCATTACATTTCAATGACTCTGGCTATATCTAAGGGTGAATGAGTCCAGGTTGAGTAGTTATACAGCCGGCCACAGACAACTTGTGCTTAAGTTAGAGTGGTAAGACTCATATCTTTATCCTGACTTGACTTCCAACTCTGAACTAATTTCCCCAAAGCTCAGATGCTCTGAGTTTTGAGATTGCTTGTTTATATCCTTTTATCTTGGCATTTGATAATAAATAGTTAGGCTATCTTGTTGTAGGGAGGTTGCTTGTTTGTTTCCCAGCTGCCTAGACTCCCAAAATAACCACACAGAAACTGTATTAATTAAATCACTCCTTACCCCATTAGCTCTGGCCTCTTATTGGCTAACTTTTACATCTTAATTTAACCCATCTCCATTATTCTGTGCATCACTATGAGGTCGTGGCCTACCAGCAATTCAGCACGTTTGTCTCTGGTGGTAGCTCCATGGCTTCTCTCTGACTCTGCCCTTCTTTCTTTCCACATTTAGTTTTTCCCACCTAGTTCTGTTCTACCCTATCAGCCAAGCCAGTTTCTTTACTAACCAATGGTATTCACAGCATACTGAGAGGAATCCCACATCACTATCTTATTAACCCGGGATCCTATCTGGTTTTTGCTTGAGAAATTTAAATACCAAACAATAGATTTTGTGTTTTCTTTGTAAGTGTCTCTAGATGACCAATCATTAGTATTATCAAGGGTTCCATAGGATAACCCATCTCATTCTTAGTTTTAGACTCAGTCAAAGAGGAATAAAGGATTGGTTTCCATAAAACTTTGAAGGGACAACTAGAGCAATTGCTCCCTAAATCCTCCTTGCAATTTCCAGATTAACAATATAGCCTTAATTAGGTTTCCTTATCTTCTTCAAAGCTGCCATGTACCTTCTAATCCTGTCATTTTGTTCTCACTGCTTTTGAGCTATTCTAAAATGCAGTCAACTGAAACAGACAGTATTTGTTATTTCTCATTGTTTATGAATTGCCTACATCCTTTTGATCTAGGTTGGTTATGCTGAGGTTGGCATGTCTAGGTTGTCTTTGTTCATCTGTCTGAAGGTGGGTAGGCTGGTTTTCTAGGAGCTTTTGGGGGGCAGATTACCTTGGAGTACCTGGTCTCTCAGCCTCTAGCAGACAGATATTTGTTGGTTCACGTGAAGTCTCAGGGTTTCTAGGCACAAAGTATAGGGCAGGCACCGAACACATTTTCTGGTTTCCTCTCATTCCTAATGCATCTCTATCTACTGAAATGCTGTCCCTGACCTCACCACTGGGACAGACTCATCGCAAAGCAAGAAAAATTGTTATGCTCTCACAGTCTGCTATGTATGCTGGGTATCAGAGAAAAGTGGAATATAACATTGGTTTTCCAGAAGCTTAGGGGATATTTGTCATTAAAGGGTCACTTTAAATGCCACCTCTTTAACTGTCCTTTAAATTTTACTTTGATCGCTTTTTAAATTATAGGTATATGTGGGGTTAAGGTGGAGAGGGGGATATGTGCTTATTAACACAGGTGTCCTTGGAATCAAGAGAATAACATTGGATCTGCTATATGTAATTGTGAGCTGCCTGTTCACAATTGGGTATTGGGAACAGAATTCAAGTTTTCTGTAAGAGCAGACTTGCTTCTAACTACTGAGTCATCTCTCCAGCCCTCCCTTAAATTATTTATAATTTAATAATTCTTAGATAAAAGTAATTTTACCTCTTGCTAAACTCCCTTGGTAATTTAATGGCCCTTTTCAAGGTTCCACTTAGCTATTTTGTGGTATTAAAGTTAACACTTCCGAGTATATTTCTTTCAGTAATTTTTTATTCATTTTTTCATGTATTCAACAAGAATTTATCAGACACCAAATATTAGAAACTCTCTAGGCATTTAGAACACTACTGTAAACAAAACAATTTGTTTAGAAAGAGGAAAGGGAAAAGGGGAATTATGTTATAATATAACAATCTTAAATAATAAAATAATTTTTAAAACCTAACAAATTCCTTGCTCTCTTTAGCCTTCGTTTTAGTAGAATGGGAGAGTATACAGAAAACATAATAAGGAAATTATATAACATGTTCTCAATGAATGTCTACTAACAAAAAAAAACATAAATATAGATTGGCATTTCATAATAGACATTACTTTGGGGTAATATCTAAGGAGGCACCTGGTGTGAAAGCAACACCTTTTGTTTTCAAGACAGGGTTTCTCTATGTAGCCTTGGCTGTTTTAGAACTCACTCTGTAGACCGTGCTGTCCTCATACTCAGAGATCTGCCTGCATCCGCATCTTGAGTGCTAGGATTAAAGGCATGCACCACCACCACCACCTGTCTAGAAGCAACACTTTTTAATCTAATCTTTGTTGTAGGAGGAACAGGCTGCATCCCACTGCCCGGCTAGCTTACACCCAAAATAATCACACAGAAATTGTATTAATTAAATTACTGTCTGGCCCATTATCTCTAGCCTCTAATTGGCTAACTCTCACATCTTGATTCAACCCATTTCTAATAATCTGTGTTCACCACAAGGTCGTGGCTTACTGGGAAAGATTCAGCATGTCTGACTCTGGTGACTCCATGGTGGCCCTCTCTGCCTGCCTTCTTTCTCCCAGCATTCAGTTCTCTTTTCCCCATCTATCTAAGTTCTGCCCTATCAAAAGGCCAAGGCAGTTTCTTTATTCAACCAATGAAGCAACACAAATACAGAAGTACCTCTACACCAAATCTTCTGGTGCCTCCTCTAGTGAAAATGGTCCATGAATGTCTGGCTTTGCTGATAAAGGTAGTATGTAGAAGTCCTATATGATTCTTCTCATGAGCCATAGGTTGGCTGTGAGGAGAAAGAATTTTTTTATAGCTTTCTGTTGTTATTGCCATTGTGAACCTAGTGTTTAATTAGGATTACATACAGGAGCATGGACAACTTACCAGTCACTATACAATGGCTATATCTGCTCTCTGCCAAATGAAGTGTCTCTGGCCAAAACTGACAGCAGAAACATTTTATGGGAATAAAAAATTATTTGAAGGCAATTTGACTATCATAGCATCTCTGTGAAGCAAAACAGCTGCAATAGCTTCCTCATGAGGGCCTATAACTTCTCCAACCATGGATTTTTGACCAACTTTATAATAACAGATATGGATTCCCTTCTATAGAGTGAGTCTTAAAAACCAGAAAGAAAGCAGTTGGCCATCAGAGAACAATTGTGCCACTATTACACCAGTGGGCACATCTTGATTGGCAGGTTGGTAATGTATGTAGCACAGGTTGACTACGGGCCCACAGCTGAGTAAGACTATTAATGACAGTCCTTATGCCAGCAGCATGTATAGTACCTTATGGAACTAGTAAAGCTGGCCAGCAGGGAGAAAACTTCCATCTCAATAACAGCTTATTTTTTCTTGCTCTGTGAACAAAGTAGTGTGTTCAGCAACAGGATTTTTCTCATCTAATTCTGGTAGGTAACCAACAGTGGAGAATCGAAGGATTTCTCACATATGCTGCATGCGATAAGACTTTGTGTGAGTTATCAAATCTTGATTAGTTTTGAAGCTTGACAGAAGTTTTTGTAATACCTAGTCCAAGTATCTTCTCTGGGGAGCTGAAAAGTGAGGGCAATACTTTAAGATAATGGGGACATTCTCCATATTTTTTGTGTCTTGAGAATCCATCAAGTCTTTAATGGTGTCCCTTACAAGTGGAGTTCCCCCATTACTCTGATGAATAAGGACAGGCTCATGGGAGACCTGGTCTATGCTGGAGAAAATCCTGTGGTAACTCCACAGAGGCTTTGTGATCATATGGTCCATTTACAGACCCTCCCTGGAGCATGGAAGTGCCTATCCATGTTTTTCTGGGATTATATGGGTTCTAACAAGAAATATCTCCCCCTTTAGTCCCAGAATAGTTCCTTCTATGTAGTGAGGAGGGAAGATATTTGAATTCACTAACTAGTAATATTGTCACTAACTTGATTAGATTCCCAAGAATTACAATAGACATTTTCCTTATTTATACTCCCTATTTCCAAAAGAGTGTCTTGGGGAGTTTGAAAGGCACACCTGTATTATTTCCTGTAGTTTCAGTTTCTAGTAGGATATTTTCTGGAGACAATCAGTGACTTCTCTTAAAGACATATTCTTAGGAAAGGGGGCATCTGATCCCTAGAGAAGGACATAGACTATGGCAGACACCTTCCTGCAATTTTCTGTCAGACTTCCCATTAATTTCTCCAGGTTTCTGCCTTTTGATTCCCAATTCTCTTTCAAAGCAGATGTGTCCCTGCAGTGTCTGGTAATACTAAGCTGCTTCAGGACTGGCCAAGGAAGAATTTCGTCCTTGTTATGCTGTTCTGGTTGTAGCCGTGAGTGAAGAGTCTTGCAGAGTCTTTGGAGTTTCTGCTTGCATGTGACTTCTTGCTGGGTTTTAATGAAGCCAAATCGAGCGTTAGAGAACTCAAGAGATATGTGTTCTCTTCTGGACAGCAAATCTTTGCATTGATTTAAACTCTAGCTATTCAGATTCAACATCATTTTAGGATAGTTTCACTGAAAGGAATAGAGATTAAAGTCATTCTTAGCAAGAGTTCTTGGAGTCAACTTTGGCAATTCGGTGTCCGCTGTGTTGCATCTCTGGAGGGATTTTTCAACAGCTGGTAGATATTTCAAGGTGGTAAGTTCTTTCTCAGTTGAAGTTCAAATGGAGTTACCCTGGGCTTCATGCCAAACTGTTGTGTGGCTGGCTTTCTGTTGTGAAGTCATCTATTCAAGCAATATTTATTGGGCACTGACCATGTGTTAGGCAATGTGCTAAGATCCAAAGATACAGAGAAACAGGTATTACGGGTGCTCTGCCCTCTGCCTGGAGAATTCTCTGTGCTATCAATGTAATGGTGGTAATGAGGCAATGAACTGCCTCTCATTCTGTGTATGCTGATGATGTTCTATACAAGCTCCTGTGGCTTTCTGCCTGAGGGATTTCAATCAGACAGGGAAGGGTAGCTGTGCCAGGAGTCAATGTCCCTAGGAGCAGCTTTCCCCTGGTAGTGGATGGGAATTAGTGGGCAGACAGCTCAGCTTCCGTTCTCATTCAGTCCCAGGGGATTGTAATAGAACTAAGCCCCAGTTGCCCACTGTCATAGCTGGCTAGGCAGTGCATTCTTAAACTGACAGACCTTTGCTGTCTGACTTTGCTACATCTTACCTGTGTTTCTGACTTACATGCGCATGAAATACTGGCTGACAAGCTTTGTCTCAGGTACTACTTCTGGGGCCACACAGCCTGAGCCAAGAAGCAAAAACAGAGGACAGAGGTCTTCATTGCTGCTCATTAGTGGAGAATTCAGACAGAATGGGTAATTGCAGTACCATATTAAAGCTAACATGTATTGTGCAGTCTCAAAGCAATTCTAATAAAACTAAGAAATATTATCATTCCCATTTGCATAAAAGGAAATCAAAGCTTTTAAAGCCTAAAGGTGGTCCAGGAGCCATTTCAGCCATTAGTTACAGAGGAATTAAACCCAAGCCTAGATGATTTCAGAGTTGGAGTTCTTCCATGGAGTTACCTGTTTCTCTCTAAGTTCTTCCTTCTTTGTTGGCAGATGGCTTCAGAAGTGTTTGATTTATTAGAAAAATCTTAACAGGGGCTGAAGTCATGGGCCATAAACATGGCCAGGTGTCTAACTAATGGTTGTCATCTATCACGCGGAACCCTGGCACGGAGCAATAAGGCAGTAGGACCTAGAACCGCCTCAGGCGCAAGACACACTCACCCCTTTAAGCCAGCTGGTTGTTTTAGCACCCTCCCTTTCTTCACATGCCAGCCAGGCCCTGGGAACACATGAGCTGCTTTGTGAAACATAGCCTGTGGGCCCTAGCATCTTGGATAATGGCAGCTGAGACTGTCTTCTCTGCAGTGGTGGAGGCCCCAGCCTTGCCAGCTCACTGCTTCACTGATGTAGTGTAAGGTTGGGGTTGGGGGAGGTGAGTCACTTTTGCCATCACTTCCCAGGTCACTAAAGGCACCAGCTCATCACAGGCGGCTAATTGTTCCTTTCTCCAAGTGACCCATTGGTTCATTCCAGGTCACTGGGACACACTTTCCCAGGGGAAGCCAGAGAAAATGAGAGGCAGCTCGTTACCGAGTTTGCCAAGAGATGCCGTTATGGGGAACAGCACCAGGCACCTGGGGAGAGCCGGCAGAACACTCCTGCAGCTAATGGGCCTCCTCCTACTGCTGGCCAAGATGTTACTCACCCTCAGAATTCTGCAGTAAGAGGCCAGCAGCCTCTTTCACTCTCTCAATCCTCCCACCAAATTGAAAACAATCAATAATTTACCAAAAGTTGTAATTCCTACAACTCTATGGTAAACAGATCCATTTTGTTCTGAACAGAAGAATCTAGATCAGTATTTCCAGTGCCAGGAGCCCCGGCTGCTTGACTTTGGACCAGAGGTCTTGTGTCTTCCAACCCCAACATCTCTAGCAATCAGATGAGATGAGGACTTTTCCCTTAAGCCCTGAAGACAATATGGCATAGCTAGGATTTTACCCATTGCCTTTTGTGGTACCCAAACATACACTGCTTCTTCTTAGATAGACTGTTAGATAGTGAAGACTCAGTAACTTAGCTGCCAGGTTAGGCCATGCCACCACACTGAAACTGTGAAGGTGATAAGAAGTATTTATCCACTGTATTTATTGTCACCTTTGTTGTTCTTGCAAGCCATAAGCACCAAGAATGTTACTCTTATAACCGCTTTTTCAGAAAAACCTGGGATTTGAATTCAGAAATCCAGAAACCCGGGGATATGATTCTTGCTCTGCTACTTAGTAGCTACATCAATTTGGTTTCATGTACTTTCTCTTTCTCAATTTTTAGAAAGGACTGGTTTAGAGGATCCGGTTAAAATTGCATTTTGCTTAAAATATAAATACACATCCGGAGAGTTGGGAGTAGGTCTTTAATTGGCTTAAACCTACAATGGGTTACTTGCAAATTGGGACGAACACAAGATGCCTACTTCATAGGTGGTTGTGAGAATGGGTAAGGTGCAAGCAAAGCATTTCTTAGGGTGGTGCCAGAGCTGTCCTGATTAACAGTAAACTTCTCTCATATAGGTTCATGTAGATCATTTCCACTCAGCCTGAATTTTTTTCCCAGGTAGCAGTTGCTTTGTTAACTTCAGTCACTTTTTCATCATTACCTGTCCAAGGAATTTCATTCAAGGAAGAGGCATTCGAACGGCTTTCCATGCTCTCAGGAGAAGATGCTGCTGTGGGACAGTGGTCTGTACCCTGTCAATTGTATTTCAATAAAATGCTGATTGGCCAGTAGCCAGGCAGGAAACATAGGCAGGGGGACCAGGCAGGAAGTAGAGGTGGGACAATGAGAACAGAAGATTTCTGGGAAGAGGGAAGCTCAGTCTGCAGTCGTGACCCAGACACAGAGGACACAAGATGTGACTGCCTCACCGAAAAAGGTTCCAAACCACGTGGCTAACATAGACAAGAATAATGGACTAATATAAGTTATAAGAGTTAATAAAAAGCCTGAGCTAATCAGCCAATCCGTTTTGTAATTAATGTAGACCTCTGTGTGTTTCCTTGGGACTGAATGACTGCAGGACCGGGTGGGACAGAAAACTCAGTCATCAAGATACCGCATGGACACCTGACTAGGCAGACAGTCTGTGAAATGTGTTCTCACGTGGAACAATCAAAGAGAGGGGCAAAGAAGACTTATGATTTTCCTACAAAGATTCTTTGTACAGTACCAGGATCTGCAGACCAAATGTCTGCAGTTTGAAAGAGAGAGAGAGAGAGAAAGAGAGAAAGAGAAAGTATGCATATGAATATATGTATGTGTTGTGTGTACATGTGTGTATGTGTTGTGTGTGTGTGTGTGTGTGTGTGTGTGTGGTGTTGGGGGAAGGAAGTTGGAAGAGCATGCCAGCCTTGGTCTGACATTTTTTCAGACTAGAATAAGCTTCCAATAACCTTTGCTTTCTTGGTTCTGCTTGGCATTCTTATTCAAATCAGACCCCAATCAGAGGGGAGTTTGCATCAGTCAGTCAGACACGCTTGCATGTGTGGGTTTTAATTACCCTGTGCCTTCCAACCATTCACACCCAGAGGAGATCACTGCAGTTGAGGATCTGGATTATATTCTCAAAGGAAGCCTCCAGCGACTAGGAAGTGCAAAGCCTGTGAAATGTGATGGTAATCGGCATGCAGTCATAGATGAAGGAATACTGGAGACACTCAGGAGGGCTGCAGGAGCCAGAAAAAAGCCCACAGACCTCCACATTCTGGATGCTATCTTTCCCCAGGAGTCTCCGATTCAGTATATTTGAGAAGTTTTCTATTTGTCAGTGTTTGAAACAGAAATTTTTTAATGATATGAACAGAGCCTCTTAAGGCTCAAGGGGACTTTAGTAGGCACCTGATATAATCAGCCATCTGAAACTACATTCATAAGTGCTTCCAGAGAAACAGTCAGTGTTCTATAGAGACACAGAAAATGGATGGATAGGTAGGTAGGTATGTAGATAGGTAGGTAGGTAGATAGGTAAATAGATAGATAGATAGATAGATAGATAGATAGATGGATTAGCAATTGATAGATAATATGAAAGTCACATGGATAAAAAGACAGAGACACATAAAACATATGAAATAGGAGTCTATTCACTTGGCTGTAGGGGCCATCCAGCCCTACAATCTATCCTTCACCAGCCACAGAATGTGGAAAGTCGCTAGTATCACTCAGTCTGCATCTGAAGGCCTAAGGATGGAAGTTGGAGTTCTAAGGAACTGTCTAAATTCAGGTTTGGACTTGAAGCCCAGAGAATTGAGAATGGGAAGGAAAGAGCTTCAGGGGAGGATGTAAATTCCCCTTCCTTTGTCCTTTTGTTCCTTTAGTCTGGATGCTGCCTGTCCATCTTTGGTGATGGTAATCTTATTTAGTGATGAATATGTTGATTCCTCCCAGAAACCCTATTTACAGACACACCCAGAAATAATGTTAGCACCAGTTGCCTGCTGTCTATTCAGGTTGACAAAAAATTACCTGTTATACTCGTTATCTGGATTCTGTAAAGAGGTTTGTTAATCTCTTCTTACATGCCTCTAGCAACAGGCACTTACATTATCTAGTATGTGTTTGTTCAACTACGTTACTAAGAGCTTTTACAGCATTGTATTATTCCAGAAGCTTCCATTTTTCATTTCTCGACACTCTTTGGTACACTCATTACATATATCTGAATGTTTCCCCAATCCCATCATTCATATGCCATCTTTCTAATTATTTTATATCTGTATAGCACATATAATATTATTCATCTAACATTTTTCATTTAATGAACTATCTTTTTAAAAACAAATGTATTTTAATGTGTTTCCTAAGCAAAGTTGTCTAAGACATCTTGATCTTAAAACAAAGTAGTTCTGAATATAATACATATCAAAATAAGTTGACTTGGGTACAACCAGGTAGTATATTATGTGCTTGAACTCCATATAATGCTGCCTTGTTTTATTGAGTTAAGTAAAGTAAACTGGGGCAGATATTAATGTCTATTGACCAGTTATTATGTGCCAAAATACAGTAGGCACTTCATATTTTGTTATCTCAGAGAGTACTCCAAAACTTATAACACTTTCTGGATTCAGAAATTTATAATTGTTCTCTAAAAGAAGAAGTAGAAGTTCAGAAATGGAATCCTTGCCTGAAAATAAACAGTGACTGTCAATAATAGGGCTTTAATCCGTTTCCTTCTGCTTTCAAATGCCAAGTTTTGCCTGTGAAAGGTTCTATTGATCTCAAAGGAAGTTGCTACTTCTGATAGCTTGGAGCATACATATATGTATATTTGTGTGTATATATAATGTGTATTATAACATATGCATATATATATTATACTATGTATACTTGTGTGTGTGTGTAATATCGTTGTCTCCAGGCAGCTTACTACTGATTAGAACAGTTGTTCCTTCATTGGAAGGGCTCTTATGCACTCTCATCAGACAGTTGACAGACATCATGTGGCAGGTGTATCATAACCAAAATTCCTTCCTTCTGAGAATTGTCTTTGTCTGAGATCAAGCCTGAGCTATGCTAGACACAAATAACAGCTGTGGCTATAAAAGTCTGGGACAGGTGGAGTAAGAGGTAAGAATAGTTTCTTTTCTAATCCTTTCAACCCTTCTCATTCTATTGGAAGGACTGCTGTATACTAAACAGGCAATGGGGGATATAAATGAGGAGAAGAATAAAATAAAGGAGCTATTTGCTTGCTCAAAAAACTGTAAAGCCATATAGATCCTTAGGCAAGCCAACAGATGTCCTCCTTACCATTTGTCCAGAATATAGCATTTCCCAAACAGATCTTTAAAGACTAGGAATGAACTATAATATCTTTAAAAATGGATGAGAGAGATAGTAGTTAAGAGAGCTCTTCCAAAAGAGCTGGATTTTGTTCCCAGACCCACTTCAGAGGCAATCACCTTTAGTTCTAGTCCCAGAAGTATCCAATGCCCTCTGGCCTCTGTGGTCACCTGTACTCATGTGGTACATGTAAATGCACAATGACACATACATATACAATAAATAAAATTAACAAACAGATCATTTAAAATCCATTAGAAGGATATCATGACCAAATAAATGGTCCATATCATACTTTTCTCTATTCTTTTAAATTTTATTTTATGAGTGTGTGCCCACACCTGAGTGTATGTGCATTGTGTACCTACAGAAACTGCAATGGACAAAGAAGGCATCAGGTCTCCTGGAACTAGAGTTATGGCAATTGTGAGCTCTGAAACGTGGTGGCTGAACTCAGGCCCTCCACAAGACTTACAATTGCTCTGAACAGTCGAAACATCTTTCCAGCTCCATTTACATAGCTTTGTGTCTGGCCCTCATGTGGCCTACTCCGAGCAAGTCTACTGGTTCTGATTTCCCTCCTGATTTATCGTAGATACCAACTTCCTTCTGGGGTTCAGGAATCCCTTTTTTGTAGTGCCTACAGAGAACAGAATTCAACATAGTTTTCTGCTCAATGAGGAGAGACAGTTAATGTGGCCTCTCTTTAAAATGCGTTATTGATTCTTTGATAATTTTGCAAAATGTATTTTATCATATCAAAACATCTCTTCTACATTTAGCTATATCTTCATATTTCTACAACATTGTATTCTTT